>VUQJ01034976.1:0-18852 GCA_015108635.1 Andinoacara biseriatus
ACTCTTTATAACATTCTGGAGTATATGCAAATTGCCATTATAAAAACTGAAGCAGTGGACTTTGTAAATATTAACATTTGCATCATTCTCAAAACTTTTGGCCATGACTGTATATTGTTCTTGTCCTTAGAACTTGCTCCTGTGCTGCCACGATTAGTGCCTCTGTGCTGTCTTTCAGCCCAGCCACATTCACATGGATTTTAATTTTCTTTAAAAAACAAAATGATAATATATTTTAATCAGTTAATAAGCTATTTTATATCCTTTGTATTGCTCCGGTTCCTCTTACTCAGACTATTCAGTCTTTCAGATACAGTTGATGCAGTGATTTGTGACTGAAAGAGGTGAGTTCACAGTTGGTTTAAGTTTTCTAGTTCAGTTATTATTCAGTTACTGTGACAAAATGAATTTCAAACTAACCTGATGAGAACAAAAGGAAAAATAAAATGAAGCACTTAATTCTTGAGTCCTCATCCTCCACTGACAAACACAAACACAAACACAAAGAGACTGAGGATGTCAAGCTTCAAAGATAGATGGAATAATAAAAAATTAAAGCTCTTCTTCTCTGTGGGGGCAAAAATTTGTTGTCAACATCTACAAATTACACTTGTCACATCTTTATAGATATTATTATATTAAATAAACCTCAGAGTCTGTCTATATTTTCTTTTTTTTTCTGTATCAAAGGCTCCCCGAAATTACTAAAAATGCATGCTTGTTTCTGTGGTTTAACACAAACATTAACACAATTCTTGGGCTTTAAGGTTCATCATTCACCTAATTCACAATCTGCCATAAATGAGGAAATTAGAAAAAGTATTTTGGCATCACACTTTGCTAAAAGTGACAACATTTTTGGGGGGAGGCAGGCACTCAATAAGGAAAGTTTGATGCAGGGGCGAGCAAGCTTTTTTGTCTGATGCTCCACATTGACTTTTTGAAATTTGACGGGCTGGGCCAGCACCAGAAGCATACCTATACCTGTATCAGACTTCAGCGGGCCGGATCGGCTGGGTGTGGTCCATGGAAACACGATGCACATAAATTACTGTTAAATAGCTGCCTGATTAAATCCCTGCACATATTATCACCACTATTTTAAGACTTAGACACCAAACTTTACTGACTTTGGAAAATGTACAGCAAAAAATGTGGGCCTAATGCAGCATAAAAGGCATTCAGACATTAAAATGAAATGTGCAGGATTGATTTGATACATTACATAACATATTGCTGAAAGTGAGAAAAGCAAGAAGATGCTGTACATTACGTACGTTTTTCTTTCAGCTGCTTCCTTTTAGGGGTTACCACAGTACCCTGCCCTAGCATCCTCGCCAGGCACACGAACCCTCTGCATGTCGTTTTTCAGGACATCCAGGAATATTCTCTGTGGTCTTCCTCTATTCCTCCATCTCGGCCTCCTCTCTTTTTGTTAGTGCTACCTCTTTAAACTATGCAGTACAACATAGCAGGTCTGATTACCATCTTGTAAATTGTCACTTTCACTCTTGCTGCAGTCTTTCAGTTACAAATCACCCCTGATACTTGTCTCCACCCACTCCATCCTGCCTGCAATCTCTTCTTCACCTCTGTTGTGCATTGTTCTTGCATTTTCACCACTTCCCTCACTATCATTCACACACAAATATTCTCTCTTACTACTGACTCTTCAGCAGCATGAAAGTCAGTAGAAACTCTTCCACCTGCTCCCTACTCTAACTACAGATAACAATGTCATATGCAAACATCATAGTACACAGAGACTCCTGCCTGACCTCATCTACCAACCTGTCCACCATGATTGTAAACAAGAAGGGGTTCAGAGATGGTCCCTGATGTAGCCCCACCCCATCTCAAAGTACTCCATCTTCTCAGTATACTGTCTTCAGTTATTGATATATTTCCATGCCTATTCTTAATTATCCTAACCTGGTTCACATCCTTTCCAGCTCAATTTCTTTGTCTAGCCAATTGATACAAGTCCTTTTCTCTTTCTTTAGTGTCCATCCTCAGAAAATGTGCTATAAATTTTTGTCTTTTCCTGTGCCAAGGATTACTAGTCTGCATGCTGTATCAAGCCAGACACTTTTGCTTTGCCAAGAGAATCTTTAAAAAAGGATCCTCTTGTTTTTATATACTCTTTGTTCATTTTATTTACTGATTTTGCTATGATGTAGTTTAGCTATACTGGAGTCAGAAAAGAAGTGGCAAAAAAGAAATGACAGAAGGGTGGGGTGGTCGTAAGAAAAAACAGAGCGCATATGCTGCGTCTGTAACAAAGCACACAAAACAAAATACACACAATACACAATACACACACACAAGACAAAAATGGAAATAGAAACAAGCACACAATCTTGCTTTGTTTTTTTTGTGTGTGAGAGAGCAAATGTCTGTGTATTGTGTGTTTGGCATGAAACGAACTTGGTAATGAGGGTGAGAAGCTGCAATGACACTCCCCCAGAAGCCTGAGACAGACAGAGAATGACCCAGAAGACCCAGACCACCCACCATATCTCAGGAGTGCTGAAGAACTGAGGTCACACATCCCGATAATATCCACATGCCAACCGCAGCAGAAGGAAGAGGGAGGCCTAGCCAGACCCCCCACAGCCAAAGGGCAAGAGCACCAGAGAACCAGAGGCAGGCCACCCCAGCGCAATCCGAGAACAGGGCCCAGGGCCTCATGCGCCCAAGAATCGCCTGGCACCCACAAAGGATATGGAGCATTCATTAACAATTTAAAAGGCTTTCAAAACTTTAAATTTATGTTCCTCTTATAGCTTTTTTCATTAATGTGAAAATAACCCCTGGCTCACTTGGCTCATTTGTTTGTTTGTTTTTGTTTTCTTGTATACTCTTTACTGTATACTTGGATTTGTGAAACTCAAGGAATTCTTTTTTTAAAGAGAAGAAAAAAAAGAAAAGATAAAAGAATCGCCCAGCACCCGGCAGAGCCCCCCTTGCCACTACCACTTCCAAAGAGGTCCAAGCCACTCAGACCACAACCCCCAAGGGAGCAGGCGAACAGCCACGCCCAATCACTCGGCCACACGCCCTGGAACTGCAAAGTGCTCATGACCCAGAGAGGGGGCAGCAATGGGCAGCAGGAAGTGGGAACTCTCCACCCCACACAGCCATGTCCTACTGGGGTCAAGGCTCAGCTAACCTCTTAGCAAAGTCTTCTTGTTTCTTTCCATTCTTCTTTCCTGTCTTCTTGCCATTGACCAGAGGAAACACCAAACACCTTATTTGTAGTTTTCCAGAGCACTAAGCTGGACTTTCACAGTCATCTGGCAACATTTCTCTATCACCTAGAGCCTGTCTCAACTCCTTCCATCGCTCTGTGCAACATTCAACCAACCATTTAATTCGATAATAACTCTCTTCCTAGTATTTAAATCCGAAGTATCCTACAAACTGCCATCCAATGTTGCCTTGCTACATCCTCCCTCGTCACCACCATGCAGTCTCCTGTTGCTTTCAGATTGCACCTTTTGCAAAAGATGTAGTCTCTATGTGTGCGCCTTCCTCCACATTTATATGCCACCCTGTTTTCCTCCCTCTTTTTTAAATGTGTGTTCCCCACAGTCATTTCCATCCTTTTTGCTAAATCCACTACCATCTATCCTTAAACCCTTTCCTGTCCAACACCTCCTCATCATCTCTGTTCCTTTCACCTATTTGTCTACTCAAGTCTGCTCCAGTCACCACTCTTTTCCCTCTGGGAACACTCTCCACCATCCAAATTACTCCAGACTTCCCCTTGCTAATGTAACTTACATCCAGCTTGTGGGCCATATACAATGACAACATTCAACATCACACCTTTGATTTCCAGCTTCAAATGGTCCTGGTAAAATTACATTTTAATGACTCAGCAAGGTGGCCACCAGTCAGCTTGAGAACATATTAAAAGTAAAAGATGTCACAAAGTTTTTTCCCCAAGAGTTTTCAGATATCTTGCTCTCATCAGAGTGGTTCTTCCTGAACTCTTAATTATGGGAGTGGATTTCCTTTAGCAATTACAGAAAGGCTCTAGAAATGGAAATGGACAAAGTCAAAACACAACATCAGGATGATTTAGACCCATGACACATAAGCTCATGGTTAATGTGAATGGACGAACAGACAAAAGTTTATACCAAATTATGGGTGAAACTTTTAATATAATTCAGATCCTGAGCCTGTAAGTTTTAACAATACTTCAAGTAAGCAATATAAAACTACTAAGGATATAAGCTAAGATATAAGATATAAGCAGCAACAATAGCAATACTTCTACAGCCAATACTATTTCAAAACTTATTTTACAGAATGGTAAAATGACACTGACTGCATTTTATATATGTTGCACTTTCTTTTTCCTTCAAGGATTATACCAATTTATGGTCAATAAGACCTAATAAGAATATTAGTACAGGTAGTTTTAAATCTGCATTTACTGGAAAATTTACACCTTCCCCCTTTTAACTGCAGAGGTGCCCTAAAGAGGATATATCATTCAAAATCCTCTTTTTTTAGCCCTTAAATTCTTTACATTTTTTGTGTTCTTTGAATGTCAAGAAGTGCAGAAAATGTAAATGTATTCTCTCCCAGTGCTGCGTAGATATCTTTATATTCTTTTTGGGTCATAATTTTCAGTCTGTTCAGTTTTCTCTATTCCCTGTTACATTTTCTTATCTGTTACGTCAGTATTTGCTGTGGAACTGCTCAACAAGGGCATGGACTTCCAGCTAACCAATTTCATGAATTCTCCTTTTTTTTTTCACAGCGAATTTGTAGTCCAGTTCAGTTCAGTTTAGTTATGCCGAAGTTTCAAGTAGACAAGTCAAAATGTTGGTTCTTGAGTGTATTAAGCCACACGATTCCTTACATCAACCCCCTCTTCGAAGTGCCTGGTTAAATGTTATTTTTCTCTGAATGTACTCACATCAGTGGGGAAAGTCCTCCTTGTTTGTCTGTCGGTAGCTAATCGTATCGCTGCTATCAAACTACAAAAATGGCCGAATGGGGTGGAGGGGAACCTGGAGGGGGCGTGGCTTGAAAAGTCTCATTCACATTTAAAAAGACCGCACCAAAACGAGTTGCTCTAAGACACACCCCAGAACAGGTGTAAAAGAGGAGTCTGTGGAGCTACAATAACGAGGAATTCAGACCAAAGCATTGTAGTTCTGCTTTATATAGACCACAAGTGAATGATTTACAACTATATGAAAAGGAAGGATTTAAAAGCATGATACGTGTCCTTTAATTCTTCATGGCACCACTTGAATTCATGATAACATGTCAATACAGACCATGATAGTTGCTGCAGAGTTGTTGGCTGCATTCCCTCACTTCCCAAAAGTGTTGTTTTGGATTGACGTCCAGTGACTGTGGAGGCCATTTGAGTACAGTGAGCTCACTTTCATGCTGAAAAAAACATTTTGAGATGAATATGAGCTTTGTGACATGGTGCGTTGTTATGCTGGAAGCAGCCATCAGGAGAATGTAGACTGTGGTAATGAAGAGAAAGACCTGTTCAGCAACAATACTCATGTAAGCTGTGAAGATCAGTTAGTACTAAGGGGGCACGAAATATCTCCCACACCATTACATCACCACCAGCAGCCTGAACCATTGATACAAGGCAGAATGGATCCATGCTTTTATATTGTTCATGCCAACTCCTAAGATCACCATCTGAATGTTGCAGCAATGTTTTTTCAGTCTTATATTGTCTAATTTCGCTGAGTCCATGTGAACTGTAACCTTCTTTCTTGTTCTTAGCTGACACGAGTAGCAGCCTGTGTGGTCTTCTGCTGCTGCAGCCCATCTGCTTTGAGGTTTCATGTGCGTTTAGAGATGTTCTTCTGCATACCTAGATTGTAACGAGTGGTTTTTTGAATTACTACTGCTTTCACCTGGAATCAGTCTGGCCATGTGCCTCTGAGCTTTCCTCTTACTAAATTTTTTTTTAAAGCTGCACCAGAAGTTGACTTATCAGTCTACGAATTTGGTCTAGTAAAATCTCAATAACTAGAATGCTATGATCTTTTGTAGACATTTATTGCAGTCAAAGTAAGAAACGTCATAAATAGTGAAATATCTCAGCAGCTAATAGACATTTAAGGTTCCTCTCAAGCACATTTTTGGTGATTCACAGTTTCCCCTTGTGCTATCTTGCCAATTTAAATTAGTTTTACTTAGTTTCTAATGCAGGTTTGCTCATTTCAGCTTCATTGTGTGTGGGAGTGGTATGTTACATACACATTATATAAATCCACTTACTGGTTATAGTTAAGTCAAGAAGTCAGCGAAATACAGTGGAAAAAGATACGATGTGACAATACACTTGAATTAAAGTACTTTTTCAAGTTTCTGTCAGCACTGAATAATCCACTCACCCACTGGTCAAGATAAAACTCAACAGTTCAAGAGAGTTAAAAACAAAAACAAAACCATCAAGCCTGTCAAATTAGGAGTGGCATCCAGCACTGTCTTTTTCCTGCTGTAGCCCATCTGCTTTAAGGTTTAATGTGCTGTGCATTCAGAGATGCTCTTCTGCACACCATCCATTCATTTTCCTCTGCTCAACCACCATTCCACTGTGCCTCTCAACTGCATACCTTGGTTGTAATGAGTGGTTATTTGAGTTACTGTTGCTTCTTATCAAATGGCAGCAGTCTGGTCTTTCTCTTCTGACATCAACAAGATATTTTCACCCAATGAGCTGCTACTCAGTGGATATTTTCTCTTTTTCAAGCCATTCTTTGTAAATCCCAAGATGACTGTGTTGGAAAAACATCAGTAAATTAGCGGGTTTTGAAATACTCAGAATAGCTCATCTGGCACCAACAACTACAGTCAGGCCCACATGCATTGAGCTTCTGCCATGTAATTGACAGGTATACTTAATGAATTGGCCAGTGAGTGTTTATGCTAGCCAGCTACCATACACACAAGTTTAATCTGATGAGTTGGATTACGATAAGGGCCAAGGTGTGGCAGACTGTTAAAAAATGTAATTAACAATTCTTTTGTTTTTTTGTTTTTTTTCTTTTTTTTTTAAACTTAATCGAAACACTCCAGAAACCCCAAAAATTAAAAGTGAGAGAGGAAAACCAAGTATAGAAGTGATGTGAATGCAAAAGATGTCTACAAAAGTGACGAGCAAAACTCATTTAGAAAAGTAAACAATTTGCATTCCTAGTGCAACACCCGCATTTGCTTGTTGTTTGCCTTCCTGGTTTCATATCACACATCACAACACGGCTCATGGTTTTTCTGTTCCAGTTATTCATTCTTACTCTGCATTTATCTTTACTTCTAGTGGGAAAACATTGCTGAGTTTACTAATTCACATCTTGGTAATCTGATATTTTCATAATGCACTCCCTCAAACTGCCTGTCTTATCTTTATCATCTATTTCCTGTCAACTCAGAACTCATCATACCAGAAAAAGAAAACCACAGAATTAGTAAGCTTGGTGAAAATGGAAAGATTTAAGCAGCAATAGCATCATCAGCAACCACAAATAACCACAAACAGTTTTTAGAACTGCACACTCATTTAGCTCTCTACTGGAGCAAATGATCTCTAAAGCAATCAAATACAGTAATTCCATCCATTTTGTCAGCTTCAACACAACATACAGTAAAAATAAATAGAAACCTTCAATATAAGACCTCAATATTCTAAACAGCAAATGAAAAAAAAAAAGTTCACACTTGTGACAACACAGAGTGGGTCTGGAGACGTTACAGTACATGTACGCTAACCTTGTGTTCAGTGTTTTCACACCCGCAAACGAATTACAACATCAGGAAATGCTAGAAAGTAGCAGTTGATTGTAAAGGTGTTAGTCTCACTTTTCCACAAGACGTTCACAACGCAACACCTGCAAACTGGGTTGACACATTAATATTGAGCAATATTTTTCACAAAAGACCCAAGCAGACAGAACACTGAGCATGATGTGGTACTTCAGTTTGAACTATGACTTATGACATTGGACAACATACAACACTGATCACAACACCTGCTGTAAAAACGTTCCATAATATGAATGAATTCAACAAAGGCAACAGGTAGTGAAGTTGATTTTACTGCAGAGAATGTTGAAACTTTCTGTCTTTTGAACCTGTTTCTGGTTTCTGTGTTAGTTCTCTGCTGATTGTGTAACTTTCTGCTTTTATCTTCCGTTTCTTTCCACCTTCCTCCTTTAATGGTTTGCAAAGAATAGGAACTGTCAGTTAACTTTGTCATTGCATTTGTTGGAAGCAGAACTTCTCTGCGGGGGAATTTTACATTTATGGTCACATACTTAAAACGTGACCAGTCACGTCAGGTCATGTGACGCGCTGGGAGCCGGTGTGACTTTACCGGGAACGCCTAAAGTAAGAACGGACGGCCCCATGTTGTCGAACCGTCCTGCAGAAATGCACAGATAGACTGCAGAGTTAACATCAGGTGCAGTTTGTTTTTGCAGAAGTGGTGCAGATGACCACGCAGGTGTTTCACTCCATCACAGTAAGAGAATTAGTTGTTTACATTCATGACAGGTTGTGGGTTTGCAGAAAGCTGCTCACTGTGGTCGTTTGTGCTCGTGCTTTTGCTCCCTGCAAAACTGATCCACTGACTAAATGGTGTTAGATGTTTTTGTTTTTTTGTTTTTTAGACTGATTTAGATTGCTGTAACATATTTTACATTTTTGGTATACGAATAAGTTTCAGAGTGAAATATGCCAGCAATTATTAGCTGGATATTTAAGATCCCTGGTGGACACAGTTTTGCGAGTCTCAGTATTCTTTTATTGCTACAACTGGATAATTTAAGGATAATTTTATTTTATGCCGTGATACACCAGCATCTGATAGATTGCTTGGAACACTGACTGCTCTACTGACTTGCTTTTCTCATCTAGCACTCACAGGGTTGACATACACATTACACATACACTCACACACACATAGAAAGCCACTAGGCCAAAATATTTCTTTGGATATGACAAAACCCCTGAAAGGCATTAATATTATCTTTAGGTACTTGTATTACGATAACAAGCTAAACTGACACAGAGGATGGTAATAAAAAAAAAAAGAAGCTAAACATAAGCACATTCCATGTCTGATTTGGGCTGCCGATTAAAAACCACAACCTCAGAGTACGTAACATCGTCAGCATGCGCAGCATCTCTGTGCTTGTTACTGAATAAAGGAGAGACATCTCTGGATGGTTTCAGCTTGACATCAGAGTAGATCACATCCTATAAATAAGTGTGAGACAATGTGTTAATTACCCTCAATTTTTTTTCAAGTTCAAAACTGTAGCCTCAAACCACAGAGCTCACCTCGTCTCTCATAATACCAGACTGTCCGGCTTCATCTCTCTCCAGACCAGATGTATCTGAAAGATAGCAAAATGGAAATGAAGCAAGTGATGTTTACAAATTCCATTTGTAAACAACAACATTCCATTTCAAAACAACATTTGAAAATGTTACACTTGTTCTCACCAATGACGGCACGATGCCTGACTGAAGAATGACGTCTGCGTAAAGGAAACAAAAGTGGTGTGAATTTTTTTCTACAGGTCTTCAGCTAAAATTGTAAGTTTGGGTTAATCTGCTGATTAGAATTTAAATTTATTAGTTACTGAAGGGACTGCTAAATGACTCAAAACAATAAAACTAACTTAATCACCGTATGCAGTTTCCCAGAGTCTGAAGTTTCTTAAAGCCTAACGTCTTGGCCCTAAAATGTATTTTCTTTCTTTGTGGTGACTTTTTAACCGAAAAGCAGATGGAGCACCAAAATCTGACTCTGTCAAACATACGGCTACAATACAACTAATATGTGCAAACATACACTCACCTCCTGATGTAGATGAGAAAAGCCACAGCCACCATGATGGCAAGCAGCAGCACGACAGCAATCGCTATAGCAGGAACCATCTCTGCTGTTATCTGCTTTTCTGGCAGAACAAAGCACGATTACAGTCTTTAACTTGTTTCCCTAAACACAGAGATGTTAAATGATCTCACTTATTAACTAGCAGCATCTGAGTTGTGTTACTTACAAATTACAAGAAATGAAGGGTAGTTACCAATCTACTGACAAAAACTCCCAGCTCCAATTTCATAATCACACGCTGCTTTCATGTTTTACAGTATAATGATTGTACAAATGACACGTGGATCCTTTAATCATGGCTAACAGTAGACGCTGGTCCTAGTTTTATGTTAAATTCAATGGCACACGAAACACAACAGGTTATTTAAATTGTATGTTTTGTTTGTGTCAGTTTCATTTTGAAGACTACCTTGTACAAAAGATATATTATTTTAGCAGCTCGGTATATAAAAACACTTTAAATTCTTACCTTGAACATCAAGTTTGGTGGTTCCTTCAAATGTACCACTGGGAAAGGTGGAAATGCTGCAGGTGTAGAACCCTTTATCGTTCACTTCCACATTCTTAATTAACAATGAATATTTGTGTAACTTCACTCTCTCCTTCAGTGGAGAGTCAGAAATATTCACTCCAAAAATATGGTGGAAAACAATAATTGTCACTTTCTTTGTTTCAGTTCCTTCTCTTTCATGGAAAGCCCACTGAACCTGGGTAATATTGGTATGTGTTGATCCTTGGATCAACACACATGGCAGGGTGACATCTTTTCCAAGGTATCCAGTCACTTCAGGTGAGACGTTGGCTTTTTGTGCTGCAAAAACTGTCAAAAGACAAATGAAGACAGAAAGAGGAAGGGAAACACAGATGGAAATAGAAAAGGGATATGGTTTGCAGTTTTAAACTGATATTTTTTGTTTATTTTCAGTATGTAATTTATGACACTGAGTATTGAGTATTTTAGAAAAGTTGTATAAAAACATAAAACTAGGCCAAGATTTAAAAGCATCAGACTTACCTGGGAACAGTGTAATAAAAATTAGCTGCAGAAGCAGGTGAGATGGTCCTTTAGGTGTTTTCATTGCTCACAACTACAGGAACTGATAATATTAAAAAAAAGAAGACTTAAAAATCACGCCGGACCCCTGATTAAGTATGCTAGCATTCAAGATGAACTCAAAGAAACTTACAGAGAGACAAAGTCAAGATTAAAACTTGGAGACTAGACTGAAATATCATGCCACTGAAAAAGAGGAACATAAGCT
Organism: Andinoacara biseriatus; assembly: GCA_015108635.1. Taxonomy (NCBI): domain Eukaryota; kingdom Metazoa; phylum Chordata; class Actinopteri; order Cichliformes; family Cichlidae; genus Andinoacara; species Andinoacara biseriatus. The sequence goes on from VUQJ01034976.1 coordinate 11,164, forward strand.
CATTTAGGTCCTTAAATGCAGCGACTAAAAACACGAGACATTAACCATAAAACCATTGCTTCAAAATAACTCAGTTGACTAAAACACATAAAACCAAACATTCCTTTAGGATGAACCCTTACATTTTGTACGCTTCAAAACTAATTTATCTGCCAAGTGACAAAAAAATATATATGTTTTTTAATTTAAAACAAAAAAACAAAAAACTTACCCATTAAGGGGATGAGGAACTACATAGCCACATAAGAAACAATTTTTTGTCATCTATTAGAACTTTTACTGGAAATTTATATGGGACCCAAACCCTCACACAGCTACATGTAGTTAACTCTGTCATTTCCAGTCCAAAGTAGTGCGCATGTCAGTTTACGCCTCTCTGCTACCGTTCGTGTTCTGCTCAACAGTGACCTCACGTGGTCAAATCAGGATGACATCGGACAAACATTGAGTTGTGTTTATTTTGTTTTATTGCCATAAGAGAAGAAAAAAAATGCTGATTAAAAATAATGTTTGCACCTGTGTGCATTACGCCAAATCCCACTTTGTGTGTAGGAGCGCATCCGGATTGCTATTTCATTTTCTATTATATAAATAAAGCATTTGCAGGTGTGAAAATGCTTCTTTTGGTTCTCCTTCATTTGAAGTTAAGATAACATCAACTTAAAAAACATATTGACCTGTAGCGGTGGCAACGTTGCTTGCTTTATAAGAACACATTTATGTCTGGATTTGAGTGTTTGTGTGTGAAGGAGAAAAAAGTAAGAGGTATCCTCACATGAGGAGCTTCAAACACATCATAATGCAAAATGCTGGGCCACTTCCTTCTGTGAATCTTTTTTTTAGCACTGAGGAGCATACTACAATTCTTTGAACTTATTGTTTATCTTAATTGTCTTCAAATTGTACACATCTGTAAAGTTTGACATTGGATTGTAAAATTTTGAGTGTCACAGCTGGCAAAAAGGTTTTTAAAACTGTGGTTGTGGTGTCAAACGGAATATGTTCTCACCAGTGGTCGCAATGGTTAACATGTCTGCTGTATGCTTGTGGTATGGTGTTTGGTGTTTGCATGCAATTTTAAAATGCTCAGTTCTGACTGTCAGTGTGCCCAAACTGTTGACTGTTGTAGTGTGTGTGTGTGTGTGTGTGTGTGTATGTGTGTGTGTGTGTGTGTGTGTGTGTGTGCAACATGCAACCTATGCACATACTTGTGACAAGTTCCTTTCTATCCTGAAAAAAATCTACCTATCATACAGATGCCCTTCATAAAATGTCTCAGTATGATTTGATAGTGCATGGCAAGCAAATTGCTTTTTGTGTTGGAAAGTAATTTACACATTCTTTGGTGAAGGATGGAATTTCCAACGCTTCCAAAAGTTAGTGGCAACTATGTTCAATCTGCTGGGGCACTGGAGAAGGTGGTGTACCACCTGCATGTTTTTATTTAGTTAGGTTTTTTTTAATTTAACCTTTATTTTATCAGGAAAATCCCATTGAGAGTTAAAATCTCTTTTACAAGAGAGTCTGGGCCAAGACTGTGAGCAAATATAAAGAGTTACAAAAAAACACACAAAAAACCCAAAGATACTGTATATAACTTGAAACTTGAAAATTAAAATACATCTGTATTTAACCAGAATATTCTATCAGGTAGGACACTTACAATCAGACATTTGTACCTCAATGTCCTTTAAAATGGTCTTAAAATCATTTAATGAGACCAGCTCCTTCATATTCACATCAGTTTGTAATTTGTTCCATGAAGATGGAGCAGCAAACTGAAATGATTTTTTCCCAAGCTCTGTCTGGACTTTAGGTGTAGTCATTGGAGTGAAGAGAGTCTCCTCCTGTGGATCTCTGATGGATGTATAATAAAAGGTAAGACTGAGGAGACCTGAACAGCCTTATATATGAGAATATGCAAGTGAATCAGTGTGCGGGTTCACAAGGATGACCATCCACGCCGGGCATACAACACGCAGGGATGTTTCAGTGTTTTAAAATTGGTGCTCAAATGCAGAGCTCCATGCTAGACAGAGTTCAGTCACTGTAACCAATGAGAAGATGCATGTATGTTTAACACATCACTGTAGTTTAGTATTGGCATAAAAGTAGCTGCAAGGTCATGCACGTACGTGCTTGTGTCCTGGCTACTCTGAGGCTCCCACCATTTACTGTATAATGATGCAGAAGAAGTCTGGAATCAATGCAAATCACTAATAATCGGTTATCTTGCAGTACGTTGATGATTTCATGATTTGCAGCCCAAATAAATAGCAATGTTGACACTACAAGTTTACTGAAGCATCTGACAGCAGAGAGACATACTGTAAAGCCCATCTCTCAAATCTGCAATTTGTAAAGAAACAGGTCACATTTTGGGGTCATGTGATCACAGCTAAGGGCAAATCCATCTCATCCAATCGCGTTGAAGCAATTCAAAGCGTACCAATACTTGTAACAAAGAAGAAAGAGTGGTCTTTTCTAGGAATGTGCTCCTACATTTGCACATGTATCCCTAACGTTGCTTTGGATGCAACACTTAGTGTTGTTGTCCATGCCCTCGGTCTGCCTAACCTCATTAGACTTTTCACCCAGACGGTTGATGATAAAAATGGTTACATGACTTTTGTTTTCTTACAGGATCATGGAGGGAGACAATGATCTGTGGCATATTTCTCAGCAAACACACTTCCTCACTGCTGCCTGATGCTGGGGGAGGAGAAGAGCATAATTGTGTTTTTGAAATCTGATGCTAAACTTATTTTTCATCATGACAAAGTGGCTGCACTGCTGGGTGCTGTCCTTCTGCCAAAAGCTACTGTTGCGTCTAAGTGTCAAGCTCACAATAACAACCCAGTTTCTACAGGCAATGTCAGAGTGGATGGCTGCTTGTGCCGCAGTTGAGTGAGGTTTTCTAAAATCTTTTCAGTTAGTTCTTAGCTTAATTTTAGTTAACTGAACTTAAAAACCACAAAAGGTACGGCAATTTGTGTTTGATCCATTATTTCTTTGTTGTAACAATGTTTCTTGGCAATAAATATTTTTACTGTTGAAAAGCCTGTTTATTTCCCTTAGATGGTGCCACATTTGTAAGGAAAATGCATCTATATAGACTGTTGGACACTGTAGGTTGGGCAGCACGGTGGTAAGGTGGTTAGCACAGCTGCCTCCAGTTAGAATGCCATCTGGGTTCGATTCTGGCAGGCAGGGTCCCTCTGTGTGTGTGTGTGTGTGTGTGTGTGTGTGTGTGTGTGTGTTGCATGGGTACACCGGTTTCCTCCCACAGTCCAAAGACATACACTTACTGGGGTTAGGTTAATTGGCTACTTTAAATATCCCATAGGTGTGAATGAGAGGCTGAATGGTGGTCTGTCTCTTTGTGTTGGCCCTGCGACAGGCTGGCGACCTGTACAGGGTGTACCCTGCCTCTTGCCCTATGCCAGCTGGGATAGGCTCCCCCCGCGACCCCGAACAGCATAAGCGGTGATGGATGGACTCTATAGGTTGTTGAAGCAGCTTCAGGCACACTGACTAATATTGCATCCAATACAGCATATGAAACAGGTTACACAAATCAAGGATAAATTAATGAACATCACTGATGTCATAGTGTAAGTGTGTTCTTACATTATATACTCAAAAAGATTTTCCATTACTTTATTTAATTGACAAGTTAGAAAAGTCAGTTTCCAAGCTGTTTCAGAAATGATGTGAAGAATCCATACACTCATCTGGGGGGAAAAAAACTGAAAGAAGCACAAATCAACCTAAATGAATTATAAAAACCAAAAATGCTGTGCAAACAAACTTTAGTCCTTTATCTCACTTGTCATATCTTACCTGCTGTTTTATATTAACCCTCTCAGGGCGAGCGCACTGATGACCAACACTGAGAATACCCAGCAGGGAGTAATACAGGATGCTTCATTTAGAAAAGAGGACGATTGGCATCACTAGATTATAAAATGTATGAAACAATGACAAAATATTGCCTATGATGTTATTAAATTAGTGCACTGTACATTGAACTTTTGTTTCTTACCTCTCAGATTCAGAACTGTGGACTTTTCCAATGCGGTCATTGTATTTCTGGCAGTGCAGGTGTATTAATCTTTTATGTTAACCATATGTTTAACCAAATTTCAGTACTTGACCTTGCATAGTCCATCCATCCATATTGGGTGGCACTGGACGGGGGGCCCCTTTATCAATGTATTCAAATTAAAGTGAAAAATGCATCATGCTGAAATTGAAAATGAAATCTAAACTCACTCTGATGTTTGTGAGCAGATGTTTTCAAATAAATTACTGAGGAATTAGGTTAGTAACTCACAGCTGACGGAGAGGTTAACTGGATCCCTGGTGTCACTACTGACAAGATTGGACATATGACACTGGACACCCTGGTCACAGCGCGACACATTGATTATAGTCAAACTGGAGCCTCCATCAGAGAGCTGAAGTCTTTCACTTGCTGTAACCTCAGAGCTGCCATTTAACCAGAGGAAAGATGTGGAGGATCCAGAGGAGGAGCAGGACAGAGTGACAGAACTGTTGAACTCAACCAAGTCTGTGCTGCTGATGGTTATTTTTATATTGGAGACTTTTTCTGTGAAAGAGAAACAAAAATGGTTTGATTGTTAGCATCAGCTAACAAAAGGGCAGAAGATAAACATTAAACTCTTTAGATGGGATGAAATCTCATTTGATATTTTGTTGTTTACACAGAATCCAAAAGCCATGAATGGTTCATTTCTATAGGGACAAGGATGTTACATGAAACATGCCACAAACAGCATTTATAGCTTAAGCTTGTTGTGTTTTATAAGTTGGCGTCATGTCCTAGGTCTTAGACGAGGTTTTGAGTTTTGAGAATTTTAAAATCTGTTTATTGAGTATTATATTATTATTATTTCTGTTTGGTTCTTAGTCTGACAATTGTTTATATTTTCATCTTTCTGTATTTCGTGAGTATTTTCAGTCTTTAGTGGATTATTCCCTTTTTTCCTGTTCAAACCACAATGTGCAGAAGATGAACAACAAAACGTGTGTCATACTTCACCACAGTGAAGTGAAATGTTGTTTTATGCAGGTCAAGTAAAACAGAAAAGCCTGTGAAAAATGTCCCTCATTAAAGGTTGGAATTTTAAAAATGAAGGAACATATAGGACCAGATTTACAAATTTAAAAATTTCACTAAATTAGAATTCAACATATGCTCACCGTTCATGTCAGCTGTGACGTGTCCTGCCTTATCTGTTTCAGCAGGTGATGGCACACCATTTCCCGCTGTAAAACCTGGGGGGGGTAAAATTATAAGAACATATATTACTTGACCAAATTAAATAACTGTAGATTTTGTTTTATTTTGACAAACGTGTTGTTGTCAAAACAACTTTTAACCAGCTTCTGTGGCTGCTCTCTCTTTGACCAACAGCAGAAGGGTCATGTGACCTGCCTAAAGCATTTGACACAGTTTTGCTGTGTGATCACCTTGAATGTATGATTCTTACCTGTAAAAGCCACGGAGATGATGAAAATCAGTGGTAACACAGCCATTCATAGAAGCTTCGTGAGATATGCAGATAAACGTTCAGACTGACCCCCAACCTGCCACACGCTACGATAAGTGAATATCTGCTTATAGGGCTTGTTGCAAATTTCCTGCATGCACACCTCACCTTCTCCACAGAAAACCTAGAATATGTCTCCCTCCTGTGGTGAAAATGCATTTGTGCAAATGTGAATTTTACAAATTCCCTGGAAGCAATCACTATTCAAGTATTTATTTGATTTTTTTTTAAAAATGGAACTGAATTAAATAATTTTGAGTCAGGGTGATGAGGGGACTTTTGTCCCACAAGGTGGTAAAAAGAGGAAGAAGACGGGCCAATAGAGGGGTGACAGATTATTTTTTTATGCAATTATTTGTGTATGTCAGATTTCAAATGTAAATGTTTACATACTGACATGTTTACTTTTGAGGGTTTTGAATTGTACTGCAGCTGAACTTCCCCAAAACCAGAGGTATTTACATATTTACTGTAGCTATATTTCATTCATTATGACCTATTTTGGCCATGCATATAGACTTTATTTCTCAAATGCTTTTAATGTGGCAACACAACACATTACACCTTGAATAGTGTGCCATGAAAACAATAAGCATTTCTTCTTCACTCATCTCTTTTCACTCTTTGTGTGTTTAAACACTACTACTGTATTTAATCATTCACAATATGAATAATTATATATTTGTTAAACTCTGGCTCTCTCTGCTGTAGTTTGCCTTCTGTCCTGTCTCCCTCTGCCCTATTCTCTTTTTCCTCTTTACCAACCGGTTGCAGCAGATGAGTGTACCTCCCTGAGCCTGGTTCTGCCAGAGGATTCTTCCTGTTAAAACTGAGTTTTTCCTCCCCATTGTTGTCAAGTGGTTGTTCACAGGGGGTAATGTGATTGTTGGGGTGTTTTTTCTTTTTTTCAGATGAGTGTTATTGTGATTTGGCACTAAATAAATAAAACTGAACTGACTTGACCACAACATCAGTGCAGACAGAGCAATAAAGTTACGAAGTGTGTTAGAATCTGCCAGTATAACTTTCTGTATAAACAGAGAGTATCCCCCGTTCCTTTATTGCACGGCTATGCAGTAACATAGTCCGCTCTGTGCTCTGAAATCACGCAATGTTTTAATAATGACAGCATGTAAATAATTTGTAATCACATTAAAAATGCATTCAATTGTGGTAGTAGCATTAATGTTTATTGTGATTATAGTGCAGTACCTGGCATTTCACATGATGATGCAGCCACATCACTAAGCACACATCAACAACAATGTCACCAAATCCAGTTCTATAATTAGATGTTCTGTAAACACAGTGTGTTGATGCCAGGGCTCTGTTTGCTGTTAAACAGCATCTGTGGGAAACATAAGAGGCATGAGTACAGCATTCATCGCTTATCACTTACTCTGTTTACGGGGACAAAGTACCAGAGCACTTTGCTGCCTATAAGTCACCAACACAATATATTGATAATAAAAAGAATGAGGTTAACAAGTTAATATTTAATGGTTGTTGGAATCTTCAGAATCTGCACCTGAGTATTAGTCAGCAAAGTGAATGTATATACATTCACTTATGTTAGTTGAAAGTATGTGGCGGGGAAGCGCAGTAGCTCACTGTTGCCTCAAAGCAAGAAGGCCCTGTGTTTGAATCCAGCCTCTGGCTGGGCCCTGTGTCTGTGTGGGTTTTCTCCAGGTACACCTGTTTCCCCCCACAGTCCAAAGAAATACAGGTAGTAGGGTTACCTCCTTGTCTCAGCCACCTCCTCCAGTTTATCCAGGGGGAACAGAGACATAATCTGTCCTGGATCTACCACGAGACCTCCTCCTGGTAGGACATGCTCAGAACACCTCACTCAAGAGACGCCCAGCAGGGCATCCTATATGCCTGAACCACAAGTGGCTCCTTTTAATGTGGAAGAGTAGCAGCTCTACTCTAAGCCCCTCCTGAATGACTGCGCTCTTCACCCTATCTCTAGGGAAGAGGCCTGCCACCCTTAAGATAAAGCTCATCTCCACCTCTTACATTCACATTCACAGTCTCATTCTTTTTTTTTTATACAGCCTGTCATGTCTGGCATTTTTTGCAAGCAGAATAGTAATCTTAATGCACATATATA
>VUQJ01034977.1:0-14920 GCA_015108635.1 Andinoacara biseriatus
CTGAGAATGGCCCCCGAGGTCCCAAGTGCCCGAGAGCCGCCCTGCACCCAGCAGAGCCCCCCCCCCCCCCCCCCCGCGCCCCCCCCCCCCCACCCCCCCACCATCAGCAAGCCACAGACCCAGGCCCAGCTGTCCACATGTACGCACACATGCCCTCATACAGACATGCTCACACAGTCACTTACATACCAGTCACATGTCCATACACTCACACACCTTTCACAGACACTGTCTGTACAGACACTGTGACAAGGTGTAATATCAACACATGTGGACCAGTAATGCAAAGTAACCACATGCTGAAATATCTTTAAACCTGCATTAGGGGATGTTTGTGCTTTTGCTGACGTGCAACGTAAGACGTCAGCTTCATGCAGAGGCACACACTCCCACGCACAGACACACACTTTTTAAACAGACCGAGCTGTTTCTGATTCTCTTTCTTACTTAAGCATCATCCATAAGACATGGATACATCACGTATATTTACATGAATACAAATATAGACATGCATTTTCCACTCGCTTGTATATGAGTGGAAATGTACACCACTCACCACCAAGCACGCACACCCACCCACACACACACACACACATGCAGTTATCAGTGCATACCCCAAGTAAATTCATATGGTAATCACATCTTCCTCCCTGCCAATTTGAAGCCAGACCGGAATTGCTTTCACAGTGCTCAAGGTTTAAATGTATTTATTTTTCTGTGGGGGGCTGACACAAGAAGGTCATCAGAATAAAAAAAAATCTACCTGGGCTTTGGCTGAACTCTTACAGCCCCATTAGGGCTAGTATAATCAGTGGTCAATGGAACTCAGCAGCTGCTCTTGGCCTGATTCAAACCATGAACCTTTCAGTCACAAAAAAATAACATACAGGTGTTAAAATAAAAATAAAAAACAGAGAAAGTGAGTCTCTTAGTCACCAAGCTTCCATCACAGCCACTAAATCTTTGCTGTCGCCGATTTTATGTTTCTAAAAATTATTTACCTTGAGAGTATTTGTCTAATCAGAAAACAAATTATTTTAATAGATTATTTTCACTTTTTTTCACGTCTTTACAGCAACCCATGCAAGTGCCAAACAGTGTAGTTCCTCAGAGAGACAGTTCCCATAGACTCCCACGTTAATATGCCAAACTGTATAGCAGGAATAAGCACGGTCACGGGGGGGGGGTACAAAAACCCTTTTTGTTCTCCTTAACTGATTTCCCTCAAGCAACTGTATGGAAGTTTTTTACTCACCCACTAAATTGCACCAGGCCTTAATGTTATGCGTTTTAAGGTCATGGCTGCTTTAACTGGCAAGTTGATGCTGATAAAGGTGCGTGTCCTGTGCTCCAGTTTTAATGACTGAAATTCTTGTATTTTATTTAAATGCTATAAATACACAGAACCAGATATTTGCTGATTAGGTGTCATCGTAATTACGCTTCAATTAAGAAATGCTTGAGGAAATTATCTTTAGAGACCAAAGCTGTATCGGACTGTAAATGTATTATTTCTGGTATAAAGTTGGACATTTTGACGGGACAGTCTGTGGCCGTTCAGAGAGCTGCAGGCTTTTGGCTAAGTTTTTCAGCCCCAGAGGTCACCACCTGAATAGCGTCCACTAGAAACGGCCTTTGGACTGGCATGCCAAGCAGCACAATTAATCTTTGAACTTTATCCTTAGGTTATGTTGTAGCAATCACAAATTTTTCTCAGATATTTCTGACAAAATGTCACTACAGGTCAATACATTGTGGTATAGTGAGTTAGTAAAAGCGTGCTGTAGATAAATGAAAAGAGAGGCAGAATTACAAGGAATGGGGGTGCAATGTTAATAAATCAAAAACATAAAAAGCGAGACTTCCTCCTCAAGTTGAGGATAAATAAAAATGGGAGCACGTCCTCTTGGGACATGCATTGATGTCTGGATGGGGGTCGTACTCCCTGCACTGCTGTGACTCCTGTTCCCACACATGTGGGTTTGGAGAGGCCGGGCTCAGGAGGTTTGCGGCCCGTGTGTAACCCAGAATGCACTAATCTATTTCCTGCACTTGTTATGGTTTCTCCAGCAAGGCCCGGAACATTCCTGGCTGAGCATGGTGTCGGGGTATCTTTGCCTGGAAGCAGCTGTGTCAGCATGGCCAGGGCTCGGTTCAGCCCGGTGGGTTTCTCTGGCAGAGAGTATGCCCCTGGCTTCACAACCGCCTTTAGCTGTAGTCTTAATGACACCTCAACCGTCACCTCATCCATCCTGGTTAACAGGGTATCAAACATGGTTATGTTAACATATGTGCTTGTCAGACACTGACACATTTAATATACGCTGTCATGTGATACTTTGCAGTGCATTTGTCAGAATGTCTGATGGGGAATTTTATGAACTTTGCTGTGGTTACTGCTCTTTTGCAGGGTTGTTTTGTGGGATTCTCAGATTCTGCTTCTGAGTTCTTTCTCAAAACTACGTGTCAGCTTTTGATCACTTAATACTTTTATGAAGTCTTAATTTTTTTCTCTGTCTGCCATACCACTTTCACATTTTTCCCTTGGCCTTGACACTGAACAGCGTGCCTTTGCAAACATTTATTATGCGTGTGGGCGAGCGTATGCGTCTGACTTTCCTTGTGCTTTTCTTTTTGTTGCCTTAATGTTTGCATTTTCTCTCAAATTATTATTAGTTCAGCAGTTCTCAGCAAACTTTCCTTTGGCCTAAATTGCGTATTGACATTGAAGCTGTTCAGATTCACACTGCATGGATCAAATGACTATTTGCTTCTGTTTTCTAAGCGGGGTTGCAGCAGGCAACTGTTTCAAGCAATGAAACTACCTGCACAGCACTGAATGACCACCAGAGACTGGTGGAGCTGGAATACATAAAGGTGTATTTATCAGCTGAATGCAAAGTTTTCCTCATGAGGAGCTGAAAACATGAAGACATGAATAGGAGATTCACATCATGGATGTGCAGCTGACAAATCTGCAGCTTCTGTGTGATGCTATCATATCAACATGGACCATTTTTCTTTTTTGATTGACAAAAATAGGGTAAAGTGCTTTGTTATAGAGGAAAAAGCTCCTCCTGCAGAGGTGTAAATCCAACCTGAGCATTCAGCGCGGTAACACCTGCCGTAGAGAGCAGACAAAGATGGGAAAATACTTACTGAATTCATCTGCTAGAGTGAGAAAACCAAGCAGTCAAACAGGTTTTTCTTTGACTTTCAAGGGCTTCTCTAGTAAAAATCAGGAAGTCAAAATTGGCCTGTGTTTTAAAGCCAGCGTAGACATCACAGACGTGAAATCACTCATTTTAAAAGTCCAGATTTCAAATCCAGACTGGAGGCAGACTTGTTCAGTGTAAAAAAATAGAAAGCATTTTCAAGAGGTAAAATCTATATTTAACCATTTAGGCACATAATTATACATATCAAATCTGCTTCATATGTTGAAAATATGTATGAAAGTTTTATAAAGTATTCAGAAAGTCCCAGAGTGCACTGAAAGCTGTTCAAAGTGTTAGAGGAGGAAAAAAAGCAAAAAATTATACTTCCCAGATCAAAAAACCACAAGTTATGCAGTATAATGTGATTTTAAAAGAAAGTATTTTAAAGCAGATTCATGTCTCAGTTGTATTTGTTCTCATTTTCTCTGCACAGGGAGAGGAGAGTAAAACCAAGCCTCAGGGTGTAAATAGAAGGATGATGTACAGTGTGAGGGAGTTTCTAGTATCTGGGTTTGGGAGAATCTCATACCACAGGACAGACGGGGGGAGAGATAACACATATGCTGAATGAACAGCAAGAGCAGAGGGCGCTGGACAAGAGGGGGTCTTAACCCAGGAGAAAAAAAAAAGGGAGGAAGGTGGAGGTGATGCAGCTGGTGGCTGAAAATGAAGAGCAGGAAGAGGTGGGATGGGTTTGGAGAAGCATGATAGGAACTCTGTGTCAGGAGAAAAGGGTTTGTTAGTATGTAATGGTAGTAGACGAGGAAGTTGCGACAGTACGAGATCCATCTGGACGTGTGTCTGTAGCACACACACACAACTTTTCAACATAAAAGCGCAAGTATAATGAAAAGAATTGTGCAGTTTCCCATAGACGTCACTCTTAGACAGTTACACTCCATCTTATCTCTGTTATGATTCAAACCTTTCAACCTGGAAACTCACTGAACCATCTGAATGTGGAGAAAAGCAGCTGAAAGAAGGGATGGCGGCCAACCACAGAGGAATTTTTGGAACAAATCATTTTTCTTCGGCCTTGAGCTTTCAGCAGTATTATTGTATCGAGGCAGTTAAGTGCATTCACACACATGCCAGTTTTATACTACCTATACTCTACTGGTACAATGGTGTACTTGCCATTTTTAGCTACTTTCAGATTAAGATTTTTAAAAACGTGATTGTTTTAAATTCAGCTATTAAAAATCGTATTAAATTTGCTGTATTTAAACTGCTGCTTCAAGTGGTGATATAGGATCCTAGCAATCACCCTATTAGTGGGACAAACTGCACAAATCATGCAGTCACAGGCCACCTTGTTAAGGTTTACCTCTTCAAGTGCTTGTTAACACCAATATCTAATCAGTCAATCACATTGCAGCTGAATGAATTCAAAACGAGCTTCTGAAGTAGAAAGGGGTAGAAAGGGGATTTAAGTGACTGGTGCCAGACTGGGTGGTCTGAGTCTTTCAGAAACCACTGATCTGCTGGGATTTGCCTACACAACCATCTCTGGGGTTTACAGAGAATGGTCTGAAAAAGAATATATCCAGTAGCAGCTGTTGTCTGTGGAAAAATATCTTGTTGATGTCAGAGGTCAGAGGAGAACGACCAGACTGGTTCAAGCTGATAGGAAGCCAACAGTAACTCAAATAACTACTCCTTGCAACCGAGGTACGCAGAAGAGCATTTCTAAATGCACAACATGTTGAACCTTGAAGCAGATGGGCTACAGCAGCAGAAGACCACATTTGGTGCCACTCCTGTCAGCTAAGAACAGGAAACTGAGGCTACAGTTTGCACACGATTGCAAAAATTGGACAACAGAAGACTGGAAAAACAAATAATGACAAGAAACGTTATGATTTCTGGTGCATCATTTGGATGGCACGGCAGAATTTAGCTTAACAGGCCTCATTCACCCGATCACACACAGTCATACAAGAACTATTTTCTATGCCTAGTTGCCTTGTCTAACATTCATGCACACACTCACATGCTGATGGATGTGTCAGGGGCAACTTGGGGGTCAGTGTCTTGCCCAAGAATACTTCAGCATGCAGTGGTAGTATCCAGGGATTGAACCACATACCCTCCGATTGGTAGACAACCCGCTCTACGTCTTGAGCCACAATTGGCCCGAACAACGTGAAAGCATGGATCCATTCTGCTTTGTGTGTTTTAGCTGTACAGCCTGCAGCTTTTTCATCAGGCAGCTGTTTTAATGCTGCAAAAATCTGTTGGTGTAGGACTAGCTTGGTGCCCAGCACCAACCTACAAAATAAGCAACTAGCTGAGTAACATAGAATGAGTTAGAACGATAAAAGCTAGCTGTTTCCCTCAAGAGCTAATGGAGACCAAAATAGAGCTAAACTACTCAGAGTAACTACAACTACGTTCAACAGACATTGAGATGGAGCCACAGGAACTGAAATAGTGTGTCTTTTGGTCTCTATTGTGGGCCAAGATTCAAAAACACAAGAACCTACAATTTTCATAATGCAACTTGATTGCATCTTGTATTATGCATTGTCATGTCACTTGGGCGTGGTGCTGGAGATGGGTCAGATTCCCTCTAATTGCAGACTTGGTCCTGTGAGGTTTAAAAATACTATACTTTACATTTATTTTAACTAAACTGGTCAGACTTTGCTCAGCTGACTCCCCTGAGCCTTCACACCCAGTGTTTTCAGCTTTTAATATATCAATTCTGTAATTCAGAAGCAGAAAGGACTGTTTCTCAAATTAGGTTGTTGTTTACTGTTCATGGCCAGTTGAATGACTTTGACATGTAAAATTGTTGTAGTTCCTCTTTAACTGAAGGATCTAAAGAAAACTTTCACTGCTAGACAGCAGGTAAATAGATAGCATTAACACACAATCAGTTCCAAGAGATTCAGTTAACTCTTGTCCCAACTTTTCACCTCCTCTTTGTCTTTCTCTCCCTGTTATACCTTCATTAGCTTGAATAAAATATCTGTAACATGACACAAAGCGCTGGATGTAAAGAGCAGGCGTCGATCTGTGATGTTTCTGCCAGAGCAACACATGTGCTGGTAGTTAGCTGCTATTTTCAATCTGGCCTGTGATCATCTGAGTGTCAGTGACTTTTCTGACTCACCTTTAAGAGTGAGGAAAAGCAGCAAACTCCACTGTGTTCCTCCAGCTCCAGCTCTTACACACCATAATAAGCCCAGTGTCCTTGACGTGACCCACACGCAGATGTCAAGGGAGGGTTTCTGGAGTCCAGCATGGCCTGTTTTGTGTGCCTTTCAGGGGTATTTATACTGGGGGTCTGAGTCACAGATTTAGTAATTAAATGAAAGAATTGCAGAGCAGCGAGAAGGCTTTCCGAAACACCTGTGTATTCTTCTAATGCCTCTGGTGAAAAGGCGTATGTTAAAATTTGGCATGATGCAGGTCTTTTGTTCTGCAGGGAACGTGCTTGTACACAAGGTTTTACATTTGTTTTCCCTTGGTGTTTATGTGTGTGTGTGTGTATGTGTGTGCATTTTTTTGAGCGTGTGTGAGTTCAGCCCTAGAATAACACACAATATCTCACGTTTGTAGTTCAAACTAGTTTTATGTGTTTTAGTCTCCTGTGTCCACAAACACTAAGATTTCTCCATCACCTCCGGCAGCAGAACACACAGGCACACTTTTACAATGAAGTTGGGGATTCTAATTTCTCCTCTTTTAGTATAAGTAATAAAGCCTCCTGAAGCTCTTACTCTCAGTCCAAAATGTTAATGAAAGGAGGGAAAAATGACTGTGACGGGTGCCAAGATCAACCCACAGCTTCCTGGTTTGCAAAAGGGAGTTGAAGCAGAGAGGAACAGCGTTCAGCTCCAAAGCCCTGTCAGATCCATAATGACTTTCACATTTTCCATGTGTGGAGAAGACTGCAGGCAGATGGAATTCACTAAATTCATTTTCTGGCACCTTTGCCAAATGCTTATCATGCATGCATCTTTGAATACATTACGGATGTATAGTGTGCGCTATATGCTGTAGTGCATTTTCTGTTATTCCACAGATCACGTAGCTGATATAGTTGCGTGCGCTTTGATTTGAAAAGCGTCTCTGAGGATGCAGACATTATGTTTGTAGTAGTGTGCAAAAGTCTCGATTCGTGCCCTCATTTCTTTATATTTTGCTGGGAAAATGGGAAAGAGGTGCAGCAGTTTATTGAAACGTGTAAGCGTACATGACAGTACAGTATGTAAGGCAGATTTTTATAATTCTAACAAGCCTCAGAGTCAATATGCTACACCACTTTTATTCTCCAACACAGCCTGAACTCTCTGAGGCAGCTTTCATGTAATTTCTTTAAGTAGTCTACAGGAATAGTTCTCCAGGCTTCTTGAAGGACATTCAAAGCTCTTTCTTGGACTGCCTTTTGCTCCCAATCCAAGACTGATAGTGTTCCATTGTGTGTTTTTCTATCCAGGTATGCTTTTACTGCATTGGCAATGTGTTTGGGATCATTATCATGCTGAAAAACTGAGAACCGTGGTGGATCAAACTCTAACAGTACTTTTCACCCCCCCGTGTTTTACAGATAGACACTCATTGTTGTACCTTTATCCTGACCTCTTCCATATATACTGACAACAATTTGAACCAAAAATTTCAAATTTGGATTCATGACTCCATCAGACCTGTTGCTCTTGATTTTCAGTCCAGTTCTTGTGTAATTTAGCACACTACAGCCTTTTCTTCCTGTTTCCCTTCCTTAAGAATGGCTTCTTGACAGCCATTGAGATAATTTCTGTTGAGGCTTCAGTGCATCTCTCAGGTCCTGTGTTAGGTCTTTGCTGGATTTTTTTGGGGGATAGTTTGGGGACATTTTTATCATAACTTGCTGGCAAAGTATGTAGGTTTTTATGCATGTTTATATTTCAATAAGTATTTACACTTCCCAGCTTCTTTATTAGGTACAGCAATCCCATGCAGTACATGCATCTAATATTACAAATTTAGAAAGATTGTAATGTGCCTTTTGTTGACAGAGAGCTCAGTTACAGTCATTACTGAGTGTTGTTTGCAGCCATTGAGCATACATCACTGTATGTGGATTTTGTGTTGGATGTTTGATGTTGAAGTCCAGCCGAGCTGTCTCTACAGAGACTAATAAATTCGTCCAAATAATCCCTTGCTGCTACCAATTGAATGGCCTCTGAAATTATTTTCATTATAAAATTGTTCCTTTAAACCTGACCTAATATGCTGATTTTCATCTCTGTACTTTTATTATTGGAACCTAAAGTGTCGTTGCATGATTTAACTCTTTATTATCTTATATAAAGTATAAGATAATAAAGATAATAAAGAGTTAAATCTTATACCTTGATGAAACCCCTAAGCTGTTTTAGGTCACTTCCCTGAAAGGTTACCCTTCCTTTAAGCCAACTTTCTCTTGACTGGTTGCACCTCACTTGGTTTCTGTAAACAGAATTCAAATAGCCTCCACAGTCACCTGATCTCAATCCAGCAGAGCTGGGATGTGGTGAAATGGTGAATTCATATCACGGATGTGCAGCCGACAAATCTGCAGCAACTGTGTGACGTTATCATGTCAACGTGGACCAAAATCTCTGAGGAATATTTCCAGCAGCTTGTTGAATCTGTGCCACTAAGAATCAAGGCAGTTCTGAAGACAAAAAGGGGATCAATCAGTAAAAGCAAGGTGTACCTAAAAAAGTGGCGAGACAAAAAAAGGGGGGGGTTAATGGGCTCAGTTTAAAAGAATGGATGACACGCAAAACACGTGAAGTATAAGCATTTGGGTAGCTTTGTCAGCTGCTGATACTAAAAAAGATGAACTGAAGACACAGAAGGTTACACATTGTTTTTGGTCGTCACCTCTTACTGTTTGGAGTAATAAAACAGATTCCTGGGCATCACTTCCTCTATCCTACAGAGTAGGGATTCCTCACAGCACTTCCTCTCAATTACTCTAAACAAACCGTTTTGCCGAGTAATTTAATGCCATTGTCTGGTGTTGATTACTGCTTTCAGTAAGTGGTATCGCCCAGATGTCAGACAGCTCCTCCTGCCTCTTGATGTTTCATCGTGACTGCAGGCTGCTCAGAGTTAGAAGAGTGTGTCACCCTCATGTCTGGAGTGTGTCTGTCTAAACAAGGTTCAGCAGAAAAGCAAAGCTCTTCTTCCTGACCAGGATGGCTCCTTGTCATTCAGACCGACATGCCACACACCAGCATCCGACCGCAGATGTTGCAGGCCACCCAGAAGATGCTGCAACATTCAGGATGCAGTATTAACATTTCCACCTGCCATAGCAAACCATCAGTTCTTAGACTTGATCCTCTTTGGATTGTTGATTTTGGAGGTTTCTCAGCCTTTTGGAGTAAAAGTGTGTATCTATGTAATTGATCATTCTCCTTGTGGTTTTCTGCTTTTCTCTCTCTCTCTTATAAATTAACTGTTGTGGTGAGCAGTTCACATATGTGATTGTAATTGTGAGTTTTCCATTCTGGGAAATGGGTATTTTGATCAGGTATTCTTCTATCCTCAGATACTGCATAAAACATTTGCAATACTAGTTAAAATATATTAAACTAAAAGATAACACAACCAGCAACTACACTTTGCATCCACCTATTTTTTTTTTTTTGCCTATTCACAAAATTTTCCAACTATGCATACAAGTCAAAATGCACCATTTTCATCTGAAACAAAACTATATGAGTGCCTTTAAAGCTCGAACCACCTGACAACACACAGGCCACAGATCACTTTAGATTTTACAGCCCTCCATGTTCCCTCAAAGCCACTGTTAAATGATAGAGGTCCTTGTTATACAAAACCCTACAATCACAGGCCAGCTTCTTTCACGATGACCATAATGTTAGACAGACGTTACCCACAAACAACACCAGAAGAAACCATCAGGCCAAATAGAAAATCTCAGTCCTGCTGTAGAGGAAATGAGACGTGTGTCAATTAAAACCTGTCCTCTGTCCATATGGTGGAGTCAGTGGTGGATGTGGCCAGTGTGGTGATGAGCTTGGCTGATGTATGTAATAAAACTGTCCCACAGAGATTTTCCCCTAAAACTTGTTTCTGTCAAGAATCCAGAATAATCACATGGCTCCTTTACTACTTCAAGGTTTGAGCTGTCAGTGCCTCAGCAGAATAGGATATGTAGTTCAGTGCATTTAATGGTAAGACGCTGTTTTGGATGAATATAAAGCACAACACTATGAAGGTTATTTTTAGCTGTGTTTTAAGCTGTGTTGTGTACAGGTTACTATTACTGTGATGCTGTGCATCAGTCTATAACTATCTCCTTGTAATGTCACGAGTAGAGTATTTTTTGAATACTACAACATGCCCATGCTCTAGTACTGTTAGGCCTGTTTGTGCTGTTGGCCGTGAGATTAAAAGATATGATGCTTTTGTAACGTGTTGTAGGTGCATAAATGTTGCAATATGATGACGTTTGCTCACTAGTTTGATTCCAAAGAGAAACACAAATCCCTTTTGGGGTTGTGGGGTTGTGTCAGGAAGGACATCCGGTGTAAAAGTCTGCCAAATCAGCTTTTGTGGATCTAAATGAAATGTCCCATCCATCCATTATCTTCTGCTTAACTGAAGCTGTGGCAGCCGGGTAAGGAGGGTATTCCCTGTCCTTTTCCCCTGCAACATAGTTCCTCCTGGGGAACACCCACATTTCTGCTGCAGCTGCTCCAACTTGCACTCCACATTCACGATACTTGGGACACAAAGGGGGAAAAAATAGGTCATTTTAGCCTGTTTATGGGTGGTTGTCAGGCAACATGATGGCACTGTGCATAATTAAAGTTCTGTGGATATAAATTAGATCTTTCAGTTGTGAAATTTTTTTTTTGACATTTTTATAGGGTGTTATAGGTGCATAAAAGTTGGTTATTTTACTGAGTTGCCTGGGGTTGTTAGACAACATGATGACATCATAATATCTAATATGGATAAAATCTACTTATGCGCCAAGTTTGGAATTTTAGTACTTTATGTGGTGATTAGTTCAGTTTTCCCTTGTTGTTATTACTTTATGTTGGCATCTGAGGTGGGATGATCAGCCACAGCAGAATGGCACGAGTTCTTCTTCTACTTCAAGAGATTCCTCACAAACCCTTTTTTCCACTCTTCTTTGAGTTGGGGTCATCTAGTGGCCATTAGAGGAACTGCATCTTTAAGCGACATTAAGGCTGTGTGGTTATAGTTGATTTTTTTTTTTTTCTGGTACCCTGTGGAGTTTTCTTGTTGCCAGATTTTCAGTGTGTCACACCAAAAAGCATTGCGCATATCCTTGAGGTCTGACTTCATTTTCTTCCTTATAAAATATTTGCAAAGCTGATTTTTGATCATTTGGGAACCTGCATTATTAATAATCCAATTACTGGGGTGCTTCTTGGCATGTGCCACCTGTAAAGGAGGCTAAACACACAAATCCCTTTTAAGATCAAGAAAACTATGAGCAAAGTCGCCTAAATAACCAGATAAAGTTACATATAAAAAGATATATAAAACATAAAGTTTTGAAACAGAGTGAATCCTTCATGCAAACAAGACTCCCAAATACTGATCGGTGGATATGTTTAAAGATGACAACAAAGAGGATCGATAGTTTAAAAAAAGAGAGAGAGTAGATTTAAATATATAGATATTAAAGGAGTAAATGGGCTGTTTAAGATGCTTTTATATCCCATGCCAATTTCTAAAAGTAGGCCCATCAACAAAAACCACCAGGACATGCCACAAATACCATTTTGTGGTTTATTATCCCAGCTGCTCATGAAAGGAACAACATTGTGTTATTTATTTTATTTCGGTTTTTCTCAGACTGGTGACATTTAGCTGTGTATTTTTCTTTGAAGAACTTGCCAGAACTCCATCGGCACTGAGGGTCTTTGTAGTGGGTTTTGAGCGGCACCTGAAGCAGCCAGCAGGCGACCTCAGCATTGATCGATGAGATTTTTGCAGGCAGAAATTCAGTTCCTGGTCTTTGCAGCTGCGAGCGACTCTGCAGGAAGGAGCTACAGCTTCCATCAAAATGGAAAATGCTGAATTACAGATTCTCAGTTTTTCCTGTACTGCATTTTCATTTGAAAGGGAATATGACACAGAATCAGATATTACATGGTGATATTAAGTGCTTCACTTCTGACAGCTGACTGAAGACAAACAGGTTTTGAATCTTAACTTTCAATGAATAAAGTGCTTCTTGTGTTTTCCTTGTCCTGGTTTCCTGCATTCTCACTCTGAACTCGCTCCTCTTTTTGCTGATCGAGTTGTATTTCTTTCAAAGCTGAGAGTAGGAAGGCTATCAAATTCTGGATGCTAATGCGATGATCATTAACCAGTGGGCCACACACACTCACAAAAAAGAAACACACACTTACTAGCGAGTTGGAGTGTTTGGAGTGCTTAAACTCTGATGTTTTGCTTTGTAACTAAAACCCAAGTCACTCCGTGGGCCCCAAATCCCTGAGCCGAGCAAGTCCATTCCCACTTCCCACTCCATTGTTGATGAAACTTCTGGAAAGACGACCTGTTTGTGTAACTGCAGCAAGCGCTGAGTCTGTGCAGGACTGAGTGGGGCCTCTGGGCTCGTGGGAGGGGGAGAGCAGGCCATGGATGGTGCCGCAGCCTGCATGCCTGTCTGGCCGCAGCTCATCTGAAAACATTTTGCAAGTGTTTATTTCTCTACCTTTACTATCAGTTAGCGAGCCATCATTATGGTAGGACGCGTAAAGAGCAGTTTGACATGCTCATTTTTTTAAGGGCTATTGAGTGAATGAGCTTACTTTTGCATGGAAGCTGCACTAATTGTTGCAACTTCATAAATTTGTCCGTGTGTACTGGGAACAAGGTCATTTATACTAATAAATTCACAGATAATTAGCTCCCCAGATGAGAGTTCAGTTCAGCTCTAGATGGCATTTTGATGTCCTTTAGCTCTCCCCTTATAAGACTGGGTCTGGGTCTGAAAAGTGAAGCCTTGAACCTGGATTCATTTTAATAGCCAGCAGGGGGCGACTCCTCTGGGATTTTGATGTCTATCGGGGGGGGAATCCTCACTTGAGCTACGACCTGAGTAAACACTACTGGTTAGTTTATGGTCTCAATCCCTGATTTCAAGTCTTACTAAGTACAGCATGATGTTTTGGAAATTGTGGCCCTCATTTAGAGTTTAATAAACAAAGCAGGTTATAATTTAGGGCAGGCCTACCTGGTGATTGGCAAGTTGCCACCATATAAGTGTACAGTAGCTGTCAGCTTCCGTCAGATTGACCCCTTGCTTCACTAACCAATGGGTGACTTTGCGGTGGTTCCATTAATCTTGTATACAGTTTATGAGCTGACTAGACACTCCATCATTGGCTTGAGATAAAATGAGAAAAAACTGTCACTGCTCAAAAAGTGTTGTTGGTAAGTTTTCAAATCCAAATGTTGACAGTTTTCTACTATCGCTCTGTCTGGAACTTTGATTGGAATAAAACTTGCACTAAAGTCAAGCTGAAATGCATTTCATAGGTACACACTTGCTAAAATATTAGACAAGCAGTTAGTTAAATCTCCAATATGGTTAAAATGCAATCTTTTCAAATTCCCACGGTGTGAAACAACCATCACAGGAGAACGCAAGCACACAAAACAAAGCATTTCTCCACCTGTTGTTGTTTGTAACCAAAAAAGCTACGATAAAGCCACATCTCACCAAAGCAATGACCTAGCCGATGACAACTTAGCAGCTAATGCTACAGTCACACAAGAGAAAACTAAAATTAATCCAACCCTGTGCGATAAATTTATAATCTTATTGCCTCTGAAACCACTGCAACCACTTGCAGTCATTTGCCATCTTGAAAGCCACTTTGGTGGATCAAGGCGGCAGTAAAACAGCTATAAGAGGAGTCAGTCTGCAGTCAGTTTGCAATTGCAATTACAAGCAGTCCGTTTGTGCTAATATGTTGATTAACTGTAATAAATCACCAAAAATCGCACATTTGTTGACATCTATTTTTTTTTTTAAACCATCATGTCCGGCAGCTCTCTGCAATCGAAATGTTGATCCGAATGCACTGATGTACCAAACATATTTGCTTTTACAAGATCAGCTCTATAAGTGTCTATAGGCTATTCTTGTAAATTTATTTATTTATTTTTATTTATTTATATTTTTGTTTAGTTAATCATGACAGGCAATAGGGGAGAGGAGAAAAAAAGTAAATAAATTTAAAAAAAAGGAAAAGGTGAAACAAAGGGAAGAAAGGAGAAGAAAAGAAAAACAATATTGAGGAAAAGTGGGTATACATACATATATACACATATTTATACATATGCATATGCATATACATATACACACATACACACAGTTCTGCTGTTAGTGTGTATGTGCCTCTGTCATGGAATGTACTCAATAATGAGGGCAAGAAACTGCAACCTTCCCCCCAGCGATCTAGAGGTGAATAGGGAAGGATTCAGGGGATCCAGGCCATCCACAGCTCGTTAGGAGCTCAGAAGACCTGAGGCCACGCATCCTGACAGCAACTGCGCGCAGACCCTAGAGGAGAAAAGGGGGAGACCCCGGAAGAAGCCCCCCAGCCAAAGGGCAAGGGTCCAGAGAGCCAGAGGCAACGAGCACCCCCCCCCCCCCCCCCCCCCCCCCCCCAAACCCCACCCCCCCCCCCCACCAC
>VUQJ01034979.1:0-10987 GCA_015108635.1 Andinoacara biseriatus
GGCCGAGCACAAGAACTTCAGTTTTATCTGAATTTAAAAGCAGGAAATTAGAGGTCATCCAGGCCTTTATGTCTTTAAGGCATTCCTGCAGTTTAACTAATTGATGTGTGTCATCTGGCTTTATGGATAGATAGATCTGAGTATCATCTGCATAACAATGAAAATGAATGCAGTGCTTTCTAATCATACTGCCTAAGGGAAGCATGTATAATGTAAATAAAATTGGTCCAAGTACAGAACCCTGTGGAACTCCATGATCAACCTTAGTGTGTGAAGAAGACTCCCCATTTACATGAACAAATTGCAGTCTATTAGATAAGTAAGATTCAAACCATCGCAGTGCAGTACCTTTAATACCTACGACATGCTCTAATCTCTGTAATAAAATGTTATGGTCAATTCAAACCAGGCGATGAGGTTCTGGTTTTGCTTCGGACCCCTGGTTCTGCTGTCTCTTCTTGTTTTTGTTTTTTTTGTGGCCCCAACGTAGTTCAACAGAAAGTGAGTGATGCAGATGATGTGATTAAAAACCCTGACGGGAAACGTCGGACTCACTTGTGTCATCTCAACATGCTGAAGCTGTATCATATAAGGAAGCAACCCTCTACTGAGCTCACAGTTGAGTCTGCTGCATCTCATTCGACTCCATTGTATGACCAAACCACATCCTCTAGCATCAGTTTCTATCATTACTCTTCCCTAGGAGGAAGACGGTAAGGAGGGTGATCGGACTGAACTACCTGATGTTTCCCACCAATGCACTAGACTGTGCTTGACCGCTACATATCTGTCTCACTTAGCACCCAGAATCTAGATATTGAGGCCCTAATCCAGTCCCATTTGACTCTTTGGTGATACCCCTTCATATACCACAGTTCTGGGGCTTGACATTAATGTTGGAAGTGCAGTGCCCAACAACATGCCTACAGAGTAAATATGGCAAAGAGAGAGGTGATGAAGAAAGTAGTAAATAAACTTCTACATCACAGCCTAGCTAAGCTGATCGAGGCTTCCCTGAAATGCAGCCGATCGCTGCCCTGTAGGGCCCATATAAGCTGGATGCAATCGTGCCTCAGGACCTTTGGGGATGGGGTGGTGATCAGTGCACCATGTGCTTTGGAAGCTTATTTGTTTGATTGTATTGTTTTTCTGGTGAATTGTTTGCCTTGGTTGTTAATCTTTGTTTGTTCTTTATCTGTTTTAATGCCCTTTAGAAGCTGGTAGGGGAGAACTGCCATTTTCTTTTGGTGACCCACCTTTTTTCTCCTGTTTTTGTTGATTGTAAGAGAGCTGAGGTGCAGATTTGTACTTTTTTGTTGTTTGGTTATGTGGTTGAAGGAGTTTTCGTTTTCTAGTTTGGGGTTGTTTTGTTTGTTATGTTGAGCTTGGCTCTCCCTGAAGTTATAGTCTTGCTTCCCCTGAAATTATAATGAAATGGTGACAGGGCTTTCACAGCTCTTCCACCTAGAAGACTTTGACTTTGCTGACGACCTTGCTGTACTATGCACCAAGTCTGTCCACCTCCAAGGAAAACCAGACAGGATGAGCTACTTTCCCACCAAGGTGGGACTAACCAAAGTCATGCGCATAAGCACCAAATGTGGAACACCAATCACTTCTAACAAGAAGAGGTCAATGCAGGACAAAAAGAAATACAAGGAAGACTTGGCAAAACCAGGGGTACACAATATTGCCAGAGGTATTTCCTCATTTGTCTTCACATGCATTTGAATTTGAGTGACATCCCACTCTGAATCCAAATGGTTTAATATGATGTCGGCCCACCCTTTGCAGCTCTAACAGCTTTAATTCTTCTGTGAAAGCATTTCAGGTTTAGGAGTGCGTTTATGGGAATTTTTCGATAAGTCTTCCAGAAATGTATCTGTGAGGTCAGACACTGATGTTGGACAAGAAGGCCTGGCTCGCAGTTTCCTCTCCAATTAATCTCAAAGGTGTTCTCGGGTTGAGGTCAGGACTCTGTGTAAACTTACTCAAACATATCTTTATGGACTCTTTTATGCACTGGTCATGTTGGAACAGGAAGGGACCATCCCCAAACTGTTCCCACAAAGTTAGAAGTATGAAATTATTCAAAATGTCTCAGTATGCTGAAGCAATAAGGGTTCCTTTTACTGGAACTAAAGGGCTGAGCCCATCTCCTGAGGTGTCACACAGGTACACCGGGCAGGTCTGGCTCCAGTGGTAGATGTGTGCAAAATGTCACATAAGTGGGGCTCACTTAGTCTTGATCTCAAGTGTTTCTTGTTCAAGTTCAGAACAGAGAAACTCTGGAAAAGTTTTTCCACTAAATAAAGAATATATAGAAGTCACTTTGTCAAAATGTGATTGTAGCTTCTACCTGTGAAAGGAGTGTTCTTTCTTACTCAAAATGATTTAATATCATTCATACGAGATATGTTTGACAGATTTTAGGCCAAAAGGTCATTTATACCAGTTTAAATACAGCAAATAATTTTTTTTTTGCCAAATGCCAAAAATCACTTTTTGGCTCAACACCGGTAAAAAGGCGAGAGAGAGATGCTGGTGTCGTCTGTCACAGTGAAGCTCAGTTAGCTCCAGCTGCAGGTGTAGCTGCAGGTGAGGTGAAGAATCATCAGGATCAAACAGCAACATGTCCTTTTCAACGGCAGCAAAATCCCAAAAACAGTCGTTGAACTCAACGGCGCTATCGGCTGTATACTGCTACGTTTGCACACTCATAGTCACAACAATGACTGGCAGAGCTGGGAAGGTGTGGTGCAGGGCTCCGTTTGTGACAAGTGTCTCTGGAAAAGTTGCAGCTTTGTTTGCAGCGAAGTCCGGGGGTTGGGGGGGGTCCACTCGGTGCTGAAGTGAAGAACGCACATACAAAGGGAGTGCTGTATGTACACACATCAGGGCGTTGGTGGAGGATTTCAGCTTTCCTGGCCAGCTCAAAACGTTATGGGAAAAGCAATCAAGTACCACACAATGGTTAAGACAGATGTCACCAAGTGTGCCAGTGCCAGGGTAAATTACATGTTAAAGGCCAAACAATAAATTTTTGACTATATATTAAGACCCTTTATTGAATATATTAAGGACTTAGATTCAACACAGATAAATTGATGGAAAATTGCTGTGGTTGGTAATAAGGTAAGTAATTTATAGCGTAGAACTTTTCTTTCAAACCTGGATGTTGAAAACTTACTGTATAGTACAGTAAACTGTATAGTAAATTATGCTAAGTTTCTTGGGAGCAAGCTTGGACAAAATACATCAATACAGAATGAGTTATTATTTTATGGATGTCTGAGAATCTCTTATTGGTACCACTTTTTGCTTCCTGAATCGTTTAGAAAAGTAAAATAGAGTAAAAATAGGGAAGAAAAACAACAAGTTGTTGAAGATTTAATAAAACCTGCACATTAGGCAAAGTATCCCCAGAGAAACACATTAAGAGCCAGCAATAGCAGAGCATTAATATTGCAGACTGCTTTCCAGAGTGACTTCTCCTTGAGGAAGTTTGGGTCATTGTTCTGAATCACTGGAGGTGCAGACTTAGTGTGTGAACTATTCAAACCACAGAGCCACAGAACAGTTCTCTTACATGTGGATTCTGGCAAGCGTTCAGAGTCAGAGCTGACATCAGAGTCAACTGGGTCACTGGTGATCTGAAGACTTGGGTGGTCCGTTTGAGGCTCAAGGCTATGTCTGGACCACCAGGTCAGCCTATACAGCTAGATATGAAAGGAGGAGATAAAGCATGGAAAAAATTAAAACTGTAATCATCATTTCAAGACCAGTAGAAAGAAAGAAAATATGAAATTGAAATTTGTAACATAGAGTTCCATATATGAGGTGTATTATTTACCAAGAAATTACTCAGATTAGATAAATAGCCCTAAATGTATTAGAGTTTGCAAAAAAAGTTGTAATGTATCATTTCCAAAACAAACAAACAAAAATACTTCAGTTTGATTTCATTATTTATAATAACTGTATTGTAACAGGTAAGAGTTCCTATATAATTAGGCCTAGTGCATGAAACACAATTGTTTGTGCTCTCTCTTACAAAATCTGTCAATTTTACAAGTATACACTCTGAAGCCATAGATCCTTACACTGCAAGAAATCTTGGAGTCATTTATGACCAGGATATGTCCTTCAGTGCACACGTTAAACAAATATGTAGGACCGCTTTCTTGCATTTGTGCAATATCTCTAAAAACATCTCAGTGTGATGCTGAAAAATTAGTACTTATTACTTGCACTTATTACTTCAAGGCTGGACTATCGTAATTCATTACTATCAGGCTGTTCCAAAAGTTCCCTGAAAAGCCTTCAGCTGATCCACTACCGTGAGAGTGCTGACAGGGACTAGAAAGAGAGAGCATATTTCTTCCATTCTCTTCATTGGCTCCTTGTTAAAGCCAGAATAAAATGTAAAATCTTCATCACACACAAGTCTTGAATAATCAGGCCCTGCCATATCTTAAAGACCTCATAGTACCGTATCACCCTGCTGGTTCCTAGGGTATTTAAAAATAGAATGGGAGGCAGAGCCTTCAGTAGAACCAACTCCCAGTTTGGATTTGGGAGACAGACACCCTTTCTATTTTTCAGATAAAGCTTAAAACTTTCCTTTTTAATAAAGGTTATAGCTGGGACTGGATCAGGTAAGCCAGAACCCTTCTTTGGTTAGACTGCAATAGGTCTAGGCTGCTGAGGGCCTTCCCGTGATCCACAGAGCGTTTCATCTTCACTCACCTCTTTTCACTCTCTATATGTTTATATACTACTTTGCATTTAGTCACTAGTTATTTTTATTCTCATGCTCATAACCAGATATTTTAATACAATCTTGAGGATGCCTTATGAATGCGGAAGTCTACAAGTAACAATTGTAAAGAACAAGGGTGCTGTGCAGAGCTGTAGCAACCACAGAGGGATAAAGGTAATGAGTCATACTAGGACACACCTGTTGAAACCAGCCTAAGGAGAGAGGTGATTAGTGAGCAGCAGTATGGCTTCATGCCAAGAAAGAGCACTACAGATGTGATGTTTGTTTGAGAGTGTTGATGGAGAAGTACAGAGAGAGCCAGAAGGAGCTGGACTGTGTTTTTGTGGATCTAGAGAAAACATATGATAGAGTGCCAAGAATGGAGCTGATGAGGAAGAGGCAGAAAAGTATGTGAGACAACATATGAGAAGAGCAAGACAGTGCTAAGATGTCATCTGTAGGACTGAAAGATGGGTCCAAGGTGGGGGTGGGATTACATCAGGGATCAATTATGAACCCCTTTGAAGTGGTAACAGACAGGTTGACAGATGAGGTCAGGCAGAAATCTCTGTTGACTATGATATTTGCAGACGACATTGTGATCTGTATTGAGAGTATGGAGCAGATGGAGAAGATGCCGGAGAGGTGGAGATATGCTCTGGAACATGAGTGAAAGTCAGTAAAAGCGAGACAGAATATGTGTGTGAACGAGAGGGAGATGCAGATGTAACAGTGAAACTGCAAGAAGTAGAGGTAGTGAAGGTGAATGAGTTTAAAGGGGACATATCATGCAAAATCCACTTTTTTTAGCCCTTAAATACATTTTACATGTGTACTTTGAGTGTCTAGGAGTGCAGAATTTTTTTAA
This sequence comes from Andinoacara biseriatus, assembly GCA_015108635.1. NCBI lineage: Eukaryota > Metazoa > Chordata > Actinopteri > Cichliformes > Cichlidae > Andinoacara > Andinoacara biseriatus. Next base: position 5,631 of record VUQJ01034979.1, read on the forward strand.
TTTATTCTCTCCTGGTGCTGTGTAGATATCTTTATATTCTTTTTGGGTCATATTTTTCAGTCTGTTCAGTTTTCTCTGTTCCCTGTTACGTTTTCTTGTCTGTTGTGTCACAATATTTGCTGTGGAACTGCTAAACAAGGTTATGGAATTATGGCTAAACTTGCGAATCTGCCATTTTTTGTTCTCGCAGCAGTAGTCCAAGTTCAGTTATGCCAAAGTTGTAAGTAGACAAGCCAAAATGTTCGGTTGCTGACCAAGCTACATCTTACCAATGAAAAGGAAGGATTTAAAAGCATGATATGTGCCCTTTAATTTTCTGTTTGTCACTCCAGAGATCACAACATAGATAAAATTAATATGTGGTATGTTCCTTACATGTTCTTTAGGTATTGGGGCAGTGGCCAGGCTGACAGCAACAATGATAAGGGACGTGAGAGCTAACAGCATGAGAGCAAAGTACAAGTAGTGGACATGAGTTAGGATAGCAGGCCGATGATCAGGCTGGCCACAGGAAGGCGGCGTGTAGGAGAACTCCAGAACCATGCGGATCAGTCCTATCACTAGTCCAGTCACCAGACCCCAGAATGCACCCTGAGAAACATACACAGTGTTACATGCTGAATAAATATGGAACTAGCAAGCAAATAAAAAAGGTTCTCCTTCTTTAGAAGGCTGTGTTTTGTTTTTAAATTGTGCTTGTCTTTCTGTTGAAAGGGCTTTTCTTTTGTTTAGTTTCCCCCCTTTTTATTCATTTATTTAAAAATGGACCATTTACAATATTAACATAAACATTGCCATGTGATGATTTGTACCAGAGTTAGCTTAAAGCTTACATCTGCAGTTCCTTGGCAGCTTACATACAAAGGATCACTACAATAGGATATCACATAAAAAAAGAAGACATAAAACATACTCATAACCGCACACGTCAACATATATACACAAAAGCAAAAAAAGAAGTAGTCTGTGAATCTTTCTGTATGAAGGTCTTAGTAGCATCCACTGAAAGGCAGCCGCTAATGTGCCTGAAATTTACTTAATAGTCTTAATCAGTTACTTTATATGACACTTAAGGCTAAGATTTGAATCAAGAATCATATCAAGATATTTAAACTCACTCACAATTTCAGTCTTTTCGTCCGTAATAAAAACATCTGCTCTAAAAGACTGTTTTGTTTTAGAGAAGAAAGTACCTTTAGCTTTACTTATATTAAGAGTAGGGCAGGACTGGTAAAGGCACTCCATGATCCTTCCTATTGCAATTGTTAATGTCTTTACTGAAAGCTGTAATTTTTCTATGTGCATATATAACAGTATTATCAGCATACATTTGCATATTAATGCTTTGACACACTTATGGGAGGTATTGAAAAAAAGGCTAAATGCAGCAAGACTGAAAGGCGAGGTTAACGAAACAGTAGTGAGACCTGCTATGATGTGGCACTACCATAAAGACAGGAGGCTCTAGGTGTCAGAGCTGAAATTGTTAAGATTTTTGTTGGGACTGACCAGAATGGATAGGAAATGAGTATTTCACAAGGACAGCCCAGGTAGAGCAAAGATGGTTCGGACATGTCCAAAGGTGTGATAGTGGATTTATGATGAGGGAAATGTAAGTTTGATCATTTACAAAGAAATGAAAAGTTTCTCATTTTTATGGTAGTGTCATTACAAACAAAATAAAACACATTACATGAAAGTTACAAATGTGTTTCATGTCACTGAGTGAAATAAGTAATCACATATCAAAACATGATTTAGAAGATGATGAAGACTCATTTGTGAGCGAGCACCACAGTAATATTTTTCTTGTAGCTGGTCACCATGTTTGCGCACACAGTGATTCCTCACCTCTCGCAGGGGTTACGTTCCAGAGACCCCCCGCAATAGGTGAAAATCTGCAAAGCAGATCCATTCATAATATATTTATTTTATTATTTATATATATAAATATTTTAAGGCCTTCCCACATTCACATAAACCTTTCCCACTCTCTTACTACAACTTGAATGATGAAGATGATGAATTATGTAGCTTTCCAGTACTGATGGTGATGTAAGTGGTGCAGTAACTTTGCCCTTGGCTTCTATTTCCGCCAAAGGCGTAGGCGTAAATTATCTTTTTGTCCGAGTGATGACCATAGTTATGGGGTGTTACAGAATTACCTATATCCTGCTAAATAGTGAAAACTCTGAACAAACAGAATTAGTAATTAAAAAAAAAAAAAATCCGCAATAAGTGAACTGTGATATAGCGAGGGAGATTTTGACCCACTCCTCTTTACAGAAATTCTTTGTTTCTTGGCTGCTGCTTGGCAATTCGAAGCTTCAGCTCTCTCTACAGATAGGGGTGCCTGTGGCTCAGGGTGTAGAGCACATTATCTACTAATGAGAAGGTTGGTGGTTCAATTTCTGGTTGCTACAGTCTCCATGCCAAAGTATCCTTTGGCAATATACTGAATGAGTGCTCAGCTAGAGTAGAAAAGTGCTATATAAGAGCTACTCCATTTACCATAGGACTGAGACTGTTTAGGCCACTCCATGACCTAAATGTGCGCTTTGTTTAACCACTCCTTTGTTGCCTTGGTGGTATTTTTTGGGTCATTGTCATGCTGGAAGATCCATCGACAACCCATGTTTCTGGCTGAGGATAGGAGTTTCTTGTCCAAGATTTTAAAGTACATGGCCACATCCATTGGCCCCTCAGTGGGATGAAGTCATCCTGTAATGTTTCTATCGCTGTTCTTGATTGTGGGGATGGTGCTCTTTGGGTCATACTCAGCATTTCTCTTCCTCCAAACACAGCTGGTCAAGTTGATGCCAAAGTGCTCAATTTGGTTTCATCTGATCACAGCACTTTCTCCCAAGCCTTCTCTGATGTTGTTCAATGTTTATCTTAAGTTTGCCACTTAAGATGGGCCTATACATGTGCTTAATTGAGCAGAGGGACCTTGTGAGTGCTGCAAGATATCAATCCATTACAGTGTGTGTTACTAATGGTGTTTTTGGTGACTATGGCCCCACTTTCAGATCATTAACTACATTATCCTGTGTAGTCGTGGGCTGATTGACCACCTTGTTGCATGGAACTCCAGACCCAGGGCAGCTAATGGTTCATTTTACATTTCTTTCATTTCCAAATAATCACACCAACAGTTACCACCTTCTCACCAAGCTTTTTGCTGATGTTCTTTCAAGCTCATTCCAGTCTTGTGCAGACTTACAATCTTGTCCCTGACTTCCTTTGACAGCTCTTTGGTCTTGTCCATGGTGGTGAAATGTAACAAATTGATTCTGTGCTTTTTTTACATATGAGAACAGGAGTATCTGTAATTGTAAGAATTGAGCCAGAATTCTGGTTGGGTTGTAGGCGATCAAATAACTTATTTCATTCAATGACATGCAACTATCCATCCATCCACTGGAGCCTATCCCAGCTGACATGGGGCAAGAGGCAGGGTACACCCTGGACAGGTCACCTGCCTGTCACAGGGCCAACACAGACAACCACTCATACCTATGGGCATAGCCAATTAACCTAACCCCAGTAGGTGCATGTCTTTGGACTCTGGGAGGAAACCAGAGTACCCGGGGAAAACCTACGCAGACACGGGGGAAACATGAAAACTCCACAGAGAGAAAAAGAGGCCCAAGCCAAGGTGGGATCAAACCCAGGCCTTCCAGATGGCATTCTAACTATGAGGCAGCAGTGGTAAACACTGCGCCACCATGCTACCCCACATGGTGTTGCTGCTGCTGCAGCATGGTGGCAGCAAATGTAACTATAACTTTTTTTTTTACAATGGGAGGGGGTGGGGGGGCCTACATTTTCGGTATTCTGTCTCTCCAATAAAATTACACTAGTGAGGTCAACTAATTATTCCCCCCACCTTATTAGAGCTCTTATTGGAGCTGCTAGGCAGGAGGAAAAGAGGAAGACCTCAGAGGACATTCATCAATGAAGGGGGACATGAAGAGTACTGGTGTGACAGAAGAGTATATAGGGATAGGATGAGATGAAGCAGATAAATCTGCTGTAGCAGGCCCTAAAGGTAACAGCCAAAAGAAGATGTATATTCAATTAAAGTGAAATGAATTGTATTTTGATGCTTTTGCAATATTGTTTTTTTTTTAATTCATTGAATTAATTCAATTAATTAATTGAACTGAACTGAAAAATAAATTGAACAGAATTTAGAGAGGAGACATACCTGCTCGTTGACACGTGGCCAAAAGATAGCCATTATGAACACAGCAGTAATAGGAGGTGCTAAAAAGCTGGTCACTGACTGAATATAGTCAAACAGCTGTCCACTATTGGCTGTCTGAATAACAGGAATCCACAACAGGCTAAGACACACCAAGACAAGGATGAACACCCTGAAAACATACACATAATAATAATTATTATTATTTCATATTTCTAGAAGGTCAAAAATAGCAAGGCTTGGGATCTTAATGTTTGATTGGAAAAATAAATGAATGAGTAGGTTGCCTGGATCAGGCTAGAAGATAAATAAATTTGTTATTTTCCTTTTTCTCTATCATTATATTCTTTTCAAAAACATTTCCTCTGAAAATGATCAAATAACTGAGTTAAAACAACTCTATTTGTTCTATAAACAGCTGGATCAAGTAAAGTAAATAAATTCATCATATTTAATATCAAAGCATTAATAAACTGTTTCTTTGAAGAGTCTTATAGAGATCGTGTCTAAGAGACATGTTATTGAAGGTAGCTCAGAGTCATCAATAGAAGAGAAGCAGTCTAAATATCAGCAGTTACTAAAACTATTGTACTAAATGATGCATCTTTGTGAAGACTCTGGTTATTCTTTAGTTTTTTCACTACAATGTCTTTAGTTCTTTTGTAAGTTGTTTAGTACTGGGTTTTTTTAGTGATGGATGGTTCAGGGTCACCTGATCCAGTCTTAACTATAAGCTTGATCATAAAGGAAATTTTAAGCCTAATCTTAAAACTAGAGAGGGTGTCTGTCTCCCTGAATCCAAACTGGGAGCTGGTTCCACAAAAGAGGGGCCTGTAAGCTGAAGGCTCTGCCTCCCATTCTACTCTTAAGTATCCTAGGAACCGCAAGTAATCCAGCAGTCTGAGAGCAAAGTGCTCTATTGGGGTGATACGGTACTATGAGGTCTTTGAGATAAGATGGGGCCTTGAATGTGAGGAGAAGGATTTTACATTCTATTCTAGATTTAACAGGGAGCCAATGAAGTGAAGGGACTAGAAAGAGAAATCTGCTCTCTCTTTCTAGTCCCTGTCAGTACTCTAGCTGCAGCATTTTGGATCAGGTGAAGGGTTTTCAGGGAGCTTTTAGGACAGCCTGATAATAATGAATTACA
>VUQJ01034982.1:0-12110 GCA_015108635.1 Andinoacara biseriatus
TTCCACCACTTCAAGGCAGCAGTTTCTAAAGGACTGGACTAGGGTGTGGTCGTTACTGCAGGCGACTCACTTGAAGACTTTCCTCCAAATTGGATACTCCCCCCACATCTCAACCCAGCTAATAAGTAATTCATTTTAATTAAAATAGATTCTTTAATTTTAAATGAATTGATTTTGGAGATTGAATTTTAATTGAAGTTTGATTTTAATCCATCGCTGATTGCTTAAACTGAACCTGCTAAATAAAACCTATTATAAAAAGTCAGAAGAGTTCTTTTGACAATCATTTCCCCCTTTTTATGGTAAAACTTGTTTCATGATTGTAAAATTATAGGCAAGTATAGCTATTCCATCTAGCTCTATTTTGGTCACACTAGTCTTTGAACCCACTTAAAACTAACTTATGTCCCTAGGGCTTTCGCCTAGCCTTTAAATTTTAACCTGGCATGTAACAAGTGCACGGATCCATAAGGGGTGAGCAATCTATAACTGTCAGGACTTTACTCTGGGCCCAGCTGCAGGAAGCCTCTCTACTGGCTGCACCAGAGGAAAAGAGGAAGCGGGGCAGACGACAGGATTAACGGTGGTCAGAAGCCAGGCAAGTCACCCTGCCACAGCTTTAAGTAGTGTTACACTGAATTCAGTTGGAGTAAGACTCCGCTGACAATGTAACCAGGACCCTATGAAATGGAGTAAGCAGTCACACCCTTACCTGTGGGATCTAACACCAAGTATCAGGCAGAAAACCTAAAGGATTTAGAGAGATTTTTTCAAGAGGAGTGGGCTAAAATCCCTCCTGAGATGTATGCAAACCTGCTGACCAACTACAAGAAATGTTTTACCACTGTGCTTGTCACCAAGAGCTTTAGAATGAAACTGTCATAAAAATTTAAGACGTTACATGTCTTTGTAAGTGATCAAACAAATTCAGCAGGAGATCAAATAATTATTTCCCCCACTTGATGTATTTATATAAACACAACAAAACTAAGTTTGTTTTTTTAAATCTAAATGAAGAAAAAGCACCTTGAATTTCTGAACTAAAGTGTAATTTTAAAGAATCACAGCAATCCCATCAGCACATCCCTGCCCTTTTTGCTTTTAATACCAGTTATTGTTAAATGTCTGTGGAGCAGTATATATCACTGTGTATATCACTTACAAAGAATATATCAGTATATCACTGTGCTTGCACCAGCAATGACAAGTTTGGGCATGCTGTGGAGAACAGGCTTTAATAGGGTTGCTGCAAACTAAGAAGAATGTACTGTGGCTCATCAGGAAAGTGGTCAAGGGAAAAAATTGGCAACAACAGCTCAATACTTGCTGTCTTTGTGTTGAAGTTTCGATTTCTCTAGATATCAGAAATCAGAACCCATATTTTGCCCTGATACCACTGAGTTTAATCCTTTATATACAAGTAGAAAAAGGCTTTTATACCCACCATGCTTAATACTGTATGCCAGTCTTTATGTTTTAGTCATATTCAACTCAAATCAGTGGATTGTTTGGAATGGGGATCCAAATGCAGACTCAAAGGCAGACTTAAATATACAAACAACTTTAGTTAGGTAAAGCAGCAAGTTCAGTTCAGAAAACAGAGCCCCAAAATTCAAACAGGAAAACATACAGGAAGACAAACAGAATGACATAACAAGAAACAGAGACAAGCTGAAGCCTTAGTGGAAACAGGAGGGTGACAAGACATAGCTGAAACTAATTAAACAAAACAAGAGTAATGTTAAAATGGTGCCAGTGTGCTCAGCGAACCGTCTTCATCTCCCTGGGCTCCTTTGTCTGCTGTTGTTGTTTCTCCTTCTATTCTGTCCTGATGGCTATGCTCTGCTTGTTTATGATCACCTAACACTTTTGAGTCTTTGTCCGATTAAACTGCAAACACATAATCTGAGAAATACACCAAGAAATGTTCCTCCATTATTGGCGGGCATACCTGAGTATCTACTCCGCCTAACACTCCCCTTTCCCCCTAGAAGGTGCTCAAAAAGAAGGGGAAAATGAGGCTGCATATGGGTACGCATCAAGACTTACTTGAAATCTGTTGGATCGACAAATTGTCATATTATTACAGATGCATTGCCTTCTTTTCCTGCATTCTGGCATTGGTCCAGATTCAAATGCCAGTACTGGAGCCAGCATGTTGGTCCTCCTGTTTTGTCGGACCAGCCTGAGAGGCCTCCTCCTGTCTGGCGGTGGTAGCGGTCCTCCAGAGGTGGTGTGAATCCCGGAAACCTTCGCCTGTTGGAATGCGCACCTGCTAGTATAGCACAACCAGGCTCTGTTCAACATCAGATCACTGGTAAACAAGACTTCAAGTTCATCTTAAATAAACTTTTCAACTCCTCAGATCTGGATTTTATGTTTCAAGAAGAAGGAAGGCCGCACACCAAAATCTCCTGGAGAAAAAGTTTAATCCAAAGTATCAAATAGGTAATGTTTCAGGCAAACTTGCCCTTCCTCAGAGTCACAAACCACAGACGAGTTCTTTTTAAAAATTTTAAATCTGTTACTAATGCCGTGACACTCTATCTATGGTGGCACTTCTGCACTTTGTGATCAATTCTTGATACACTTTGTTGCTAAAATCTCCTCTTTATGGTCTTCACACTCACAGGCTGTTTTAGATCAAGAGTCACCTTCTAAATGCTCAGCTGTTTTTCAGCAGTTAGGGGAGGTTACCTTTTTAGTTTTAAAGGAAGTGGTGTCTTATCTAAGACCTTCCAATTCACTTCTAGATATTGTCCTCTCCTGCCTGCTCAAAGAAACTCTTCACATTATTGGGCCTAGTATTTTGCTCATACTAAATGCCTCATTTTTATCAGGCTGTGTACCAGCTGCTTTCAGACATGCTGTTGTGCAGCCTATTATTGAAAAGAAAAATCTTGAGCCAAATGTTCTTTCCAATTATAGGCCACTTTCTAAACTACCTTTTATGTTCACAATGTTGGAAAAGGTTGTTCTTAATCAACTTCAAATCTTTTTAAATACTCATGGTGTTTGTGAAGAGTTTCAGTCTGGTTTTAGATTCCATAACAGCACAGAGACAGCTCTTTTAAGAGTTTTTAATGACCTAATTTTAACTGTTGACTTGGGTTCTGCTATTTTGGTTCTTTTAGACTTGACTGCTGCCTTTTATACAGTGGATCACAACATTCTTTTGTCAAGATTGAACATGTTGTTGGTCTTAAAGGCACAGTTTTGGCATGGTTTAGATCATATCTTAGAGGTCTTAGAGGTCTTTCCTCTTCCTCAGCCCCTATTTGTTGTGGTGTACCTCAGGGGTCCATTTTGGGTCCAGTCTTGTTTTCATTATATATGATGCCTTTGGGAGAGATTTTTAGGAAGTACAATATTCCCTTTCATTGTTATGCAGACAACATCCAAATTTATCTCCCTATTAAATTGGATACTTCTCTCCCCCTGCAGCCTCTGTTTAACTGTCTTCTTGATGTCAAAAACTGGTTAACACAGAATTTTCTTACCTTAAATGAAAACAAGACAGAAACTATTGTGTTTGGAAGTCATATCCCTGTGGATAAGTTAGCTGATATCCTTGGCCCTCTTACTTCTTATTGCTCCTCGACTGTCAGAAACCTTGGAATGTTTTTTGATAGTTCCTTTAAATTTGAGAAGCAAGTGAACACAGGTGTTATGACCAGTTTTTATCAGTTGCAGGTAATTGCCAAAGCTAAATCCTATCTTCCTCCTAAGGACCTCAAAAAACATATTCATGCTTTCATCACCGTTAGATTGGACTACTGTATTTGGGTCTTGAACGATCATCTCGCCATCATTTGCAGGTAGTTCAAAATGCTGCTGCACATCTTTTGAAAGGTACTAGAAAGCATGAACACATCACTCCAGTTTTAGCAGTTTTATTTTAAGATTCTTTTACTTACTTTTAAAGGCGTAAATGTAATGACAGCTGTTTGGTTAAGATGCTCAAACTACAGAACCCCAAAAGAGCACTGAGATAATCTAACCAGATGCTCTTAGTGCAACTGAGGTCTCGTTTTAAGCATAGAGGGGCTTTTGCAGTCACAGCCCTTAGACTGTGGAATATTTGCCACTTTACATTCGTACTTAGTCCATACAGTCAAGACTTAAACTGGTGAGTTGCATCAAGTGGTGGGGGAGGATGTTGAACAGACCTGGCACACCTAAACAGATTGTGAGATTGTGCTCGGAACATCTGGCAGAAGATCTCCCCAGTTCATAAGATCCTCAACTCCCACCTTCTGCAGAACTTCAAAAGCATTCCCCAAGCTGTAGGCTCAAAAGGTAGAGCAGGTCACCTACTAATCAGAAGTTTGATGGTTCAATCCCTGGCTGCTCCACTCTGCATGCCAAAGTATCCTTGTGGAAGATGCTGAACCATGAGTTTGAATGTGTGTTAATGTTAGATCTGCTCGGAGGTGCAGATGCAGGGTGGTTGGTGCCTGTCAGTTGGAGGACATCGGAGGTAAGGGGAGGAGTTCTGTCTCGCTCGGGTGGCCTGTGGAACTCAGGGCAGCTGATGTGTACTTGCAGGCCAAGTGGTGTGCCGCTTGGGCAGTGGATGAAGCAAAAACACGAGTGTGGGAGGAGTTCAGTGAGGCCATGGACAAAGACTTTTGGACAACCTTGAAAGGATTCTGGTAGGCCAACAGGCAACTCAGGAGAAAAACGGTGTTCTACTCACACGGTATATAAAGTGTACACTGCTGACTTCAACTGAGGCTATAGTTGAAATGGAAGGAATAATAATACTGACGCCTTCTGTATCGGAGGCAGTCTGGGGATCAGGGGGACAACTAGCCCATCACTAGGGATGAGGTCACTGAGGAAGTTAAACTCCTTGGAGGCAAGCGGAGTGGAAAAAATTAGTCCTGAGTTTGTAAGTTCAATTCAATTTTATTTTATTTATATAGCATCAAATCACAACAAACAGTCACCTCAAGGCACTTTATATTGTAGGTAAACACCCTACAATGATACAGAAAAAAACGAACAGTCAAAATTACTCCCTATGAGCAAGCATTTGGCGACAGTGGGAAGGAAAAACTCCCTTTTAACAGAAAGAACCCTCCGGCATAACCAGGCTCAGGGAGGGGCAGTCATCTGCTGCGACCAGTTGGGGCTGAGGGGAGAGAGAGAGGACAAAAGACGTGCTGTAAAAGACAGACATAGATTTATAATTAATGATTAAATACTGAAAGGTCTGGATGTTGTAGGGCTGTCTTAGTTGACATGCCTCTGTAATGTCACATGGAGACCTGGGGCGGTGCCACTGAATTGGCAGACTAGGGTGGTGGTCCCCATTTTCCAGAAAGGGGACTGGAGGGTGTGGTATAGTTTTTTAACAGAATTTCTAGGTGTAGCCAAGTGGTGGAAGGCTTATACCTTGGTGACCTCAAAATCTCATTTCTACTTTTTACAGATGATGCAGCCAGCTCACACTGGAACATTTCGCAGCCAATTGTAAAGCAGCTGGTATGAGAATTAGCCATGGTTCTCAGCTGAAAAAAGGTGGAGTGCCCACTCCAGCTCAGGAATTAGTTGCTGCCTCAGATGGAGGAGTTTAAGTATCTTGTTCATGAATAATGGGAGAAGGGAGCAAGAGATTGACAGACAAACTGGGAATGTGTCTGCAGTGATGTGGACACTGCACAAGTCTATTATGGTGCAAAGAGCTGAACATGAAAACAAAGATGTCGATTTACAGATCAATCTACCCTCACCTATGATCATGACCTTTGGATATTGACCAAAAGAACAAGATCATGCATAAAGGTGCCAGAAATGAGCTTCCTCCGAAGGGTGGCTGGCCTCTCCCTTGGAGACAGTCATTCAGGAGGGGTTCAGAGTAGAGCTGCTACTCCTCCACATTGAAAGGAGCCAGTTGAGCTGGTTTTGGCATCTGATTAGGATGCCTACTATGCGCCTCTTTGGTGAGGTGTTCCAGGCATATTCTACCAGGAGGAGGCCCTGGGGCATACCCAGGACACACTGGAGAGATGATAACTCTAGGCTGGCTTGGGAAGGCCTTGGTGTCTCCCAGATGAGCTGGAGGAGGTGGTTGTAGAGAGAAAGGTCTAGGCTTCTCTGCTTAGTCTGCTGCTCTGAAACAAGACCAGTATTTGTAGAAAGCCATTCCAAGCTTTTAAGTTGGCTTAAATCTGGTTTGAACCAGCGAGCAGAGTGGATGTCCAAGTTTTCAAGGACCAAAAATATCCAGAAGACTGTGCAGTCCAGTATTAGTAGGATGCCAGTTCATCCAGAGTAAATAAGTTGTTTCTGCTATGCAAGCCATCAATTCCACTTGAGAAGCAGGAACATTTCCAGAAATCATTGTCTATGAACACAATTCACCAGGGGATATGTCAATACGATCCAAAAATGCCACCAGGTGACTGATCAGTGATCTGATGAATCCAAATTTGAAATTATTTTTGGAAAACATGGACGCTAAATAGCAGAGCAACCATTCAGCTTTATATGAGCACTCATATACTCAAAACCTGCATATCTGATGGTATTGGGGTGCATTAGTGCCTTTGGCATTGGCAGCTTGCACATTTGAAAAGGCATCACCATTGCTGAAAGGTATATGCAGGTTTTAGAGCAACATCTGCTCCCTACCAGACAATGTCTATTTCAGGGAAGGCCTTGTACATTTTAGCAAGGTAATGGTCAACTTCACACTGCAGCTTGGCTTTATAGGCCTTTTACTGTTTTTATGTCTTTTGTATGTCTTTGATGTGTACAACAGGTCTCTCTTGTAAATGAGACATCAAGTCTCAAGAGACTTCCTTTATAAATAAAGGATAATAATAATAATTATTGTAAAAGAATCCTGGTGCTGAAATGACCTGTCTGCATGTTTCCATGTTATATTGTGAGCAAAATAAAGATTTGTGAGATTTGCAAATCATTGCATTCTGTTTTTATTTACATGTTATACAGCATCTCAGCATTTTCAGAATTGTAGTTGTAGTTTGAAAGTATCACCGTAAACCCTTCAGCATATTCTTGCCCTTTCTGCTTTCAACATCAGTTTATGTGGGTAAAATCTGATAGCAGGCAGCTCACATATTGTAGGCTGGAACTTGCTTGCTGCAAACAAATAATAACACAGTGTGACTTTTCAGGAAACTGGCCAAGTGCAGACACTCATCTTTTCACGTATCTGTGTTGAAGTTTCGGTTTCTCAATATTTATAATCATATAATTTTTTTATCTGCTTGAGTGAGTAACCCAAACTTTGATTGCTCAAAGATCAGAGTATGTAAGAAGTTCCTACCTATAGATTTAACTTGTGTAAGTTAAATTCCACAAAAACCTCTCTCTTTCTAGCTATTGAAAGGTTGTGTGATTAAACTCCACTGAGCAGACCGTTTACTTAAGCACCACTCAGTTACCATTTGAAATTAGAAATCAGGTCACACCCTTTGCCACGATACCGCAAAGTTATTTAATCTATGAATTAAACCCCATATATAAAGATAGAAAATGTCTAAGGCTTTTCTTAGATCCTCCATGCTTAATACCTGCACAGGTAAGAAGGAAACATATTTTACGTAATGCAGTTGTGGAAAACATCTAAATTGTTACTTTCTGACACAAAAAATAGAAAAAGTCCACCTTGGCTTGTAACATTACAAATTTAGCAGTTATCATTTTTGTAATAACCTTCTTATTACACAGTAATAACAAGATATAAACACACATTTAGTGATACCAAAGGATACAGGTGTTACACGTTAAGAATCTGCATGCTTGCTGGATGCTGGTGTCTCTGGAGTAGATGCCTTAGGAAGATTATCAAATCCACTGTTTTCCACACATTCCTGTTACAGCTGAGTTTTAATTCAGCATTACTTGTTCTTTCAGTCACGCAGAACAATTACATTTTTTTCTGAATAAACTTCACCCTGTGTCTACTTATATTTATTTATATTACTTTTAAATTCAGAGTATTTCTAAAAGAAACACAGTTTTAATCTCTTTTTTTTACTACCAAATTCAAGTTAAACATTGTGACGCCTACAGAAAACCCTTGAGGTGGAGCTAGTCATGATCTCATGCGATGCCTCTTTATATAATTCTCATTACTCTTCAGGTTACAGCATTCAGCACCAATCAATAAAGAGCAAACATCTGTCAGAATCCATTCACCATGTGAGTATTTTACATTTTAAAATATAATTTCATATCACGTTAGATTATCACTGTACTGTGACATTTATGATATCTTTAAAATATAATTCAATCACTTTCTTTTCACTTTGTCATCTGCAAATGTGACTTTAGAGCTTTAACCGTTTAATGTTTTTTATATGTTTGCATACTATTTTTATTTATTTATTTTTGTGGTTGAACAGGATGAAGAAGAAGCTCATCATTGATGTGGATGCAGGGGTGGATGATGCTGTTGCCATTATGATAGCCCTCTCCATGCCTGATGTGGAAGTTTTGGGGATCACCTGCTGCAATGGCAACACATCCGTGGAAAATGTCCTCAAGAATGTCCTGCGTGTCCTCAAAATCTGCAACAGGCTGGATGTAAGTTTGCATCACACTGATAGCCCTTGTAATGACTGTGTTGACAGCTCTTTTTTATATGCAACCTGTAATATTCATACAGATTCCAGTGTATCGGGGCTGCTCAAAGCCTCTGGTGGCCCGTACAATAAATGCAAGTGATTACTTTGGGACAGATGGGTTTGGGGACATTCCAGATCCACACGCCCCAGGCCTGGATCTGGTGCTTTGTGAATGAGTACCCTGGAGAGGTGAGAGTTTGCCTCATTAAACTTCTTTACATAAGTAAAAATTAAATATCTAATATAACTAAAATTTGAGAGCTTCATTTTTCTGTGATACTGTATATGTACAGTGCAGGTCGGGAGTTTGAGACCCCTACCTTAGACAGGGATGCCATTGGTTACCTGCAGATGACATCACCATGTCTTTATGTCCATGTTATGGTTTTATTTCTGTTCTAAAGTTGTAGATTTTAACATGAGAGTCTGTGGAGTCTCAAGTGGCCATTAGAGGAACTGCAGCACCTTGCAGAACGTTAACCAGCTTCACTTTCTACTAAAACTACCTATATGTATTACCATAAATGACAATAAATGACATTCTCAATACATTTGTCAATTTAAAAAATTCATTATGACTAATAGGGCCACTAAAATCATCAATACACTGCCTTCCACCTTCAGGTCATACTTGTATGCACTGCCCCCCTCACTAACCTGGCTGTCACAGTGCAACTGGACCCTTCGTTGCCTAAAAAGCTGAAGGCGCTCTTCATCATGGGAGGAAACACTGAATGTAGGCTGCCTCCTCAGAGTATTCACTCTGATTTCAGTCTTATTTATCTCCTGTATCCACAAGAATGAAGTCTGTGTTGATGTTTGTGTGCAGCCAGGGGTAACACCACAATCTGTGGAGAGTTTAACTTCGTAGCCGACCCCGAGGCGGCTTACATCGTGTTGGACCGCTACACCTGCCCCACCTACATCGCCACCTGGGAGTTCACCTGCAGGAACAGCCTGCCATGGGTGAGAGAGAAACAAACTTCTTGCAGACATAAGTTCGGTTACAATACAGTTAAAAGTGTTGTGCTAACACAGAATTTATGTTCAAAGTACTATTTGAAAAAAGATGCAATAATAATATTTCTGACTTGACTATTAATAATTACACAGAGACTTACATTTGTGCACTGCTTTTTCCTCCCATAGTCTTTCTGTGACACGTGGTTTGCCAGTCATACTGAAAAACCCGAGTTTGTGAGAAGGATTTCAGCCATATCAAGGAAGGTAAGAGTGTGCAAATTGGATTGTTGCATAAAGCAGCTGTGGCGACACTGACAACTGAGAACATAAACATGAACTAAGCATAAGATAATTATGTCCTAAGCCATAACTTTGTACCAGACAACATTTACTGCAGTTAGCATTTAATCTTCAGTATTTGAATCACTGCCTCTCCAGGTGCTGCATGGTGACTTCCCACCTGTTACCTACACCTACAGTGCACCTAAAGGAGGTTGCCAAGCCGGACATTTTTGCTGTGAGGCAACAGTACTAACCACCAAGCTACTGTGCTGCCTGTAGCATGTAATGTTATCAGTAAGAACTCAGTGTTCGTGCAGCACATGCCATCATGGGCCTGTTCAACACCCGTGTTTTATGATAAGTTAAAAAGTATAGTATATAACAAAAACTATGGCAGAGATTGAGCAATAATATAGAGCTCTTACATTTTGCTAATGCTTGGTTCTCCGCTGGTGAATATCGCAAAACACCTCTGCCATATTGTGTTGACAGAAAGCTCAATCATCAGGATGTGAGTTTGATCTCTGTGATGCCTACGCCATGGCTGCTGCTGTCAATGCTGACATTGATGCTGACGTCAACAAATTCATAATTGAGAGTGTTGAGGTAAGCAACAAGCGCTTTTTATCAGGTTTGTCACAGGTAGGCAAAAAAGGAGCCACAGATGTGAATAACCAGAAAGGCAAGCTTTTATTACGTAAACTGTATAAGTGCAAAATGTAAAACAGAAAGCAATAAAGGAAATAATAACAGAAGAAATAACACAGAGGAAAGATATGGAGGGAAATACTAAGGGAACTAATACACACAGGAAAATGTAAATGGTAAGAAAATATTCAATTAAAAAATTAATAGTCCAAAAATGAGAAGCCCTGGGTTTAAGATCCAGCACCATGACAAGGTTAAAGTACTAAACATTTGATCTAAAGTCACCGTCAACAAATTCTTATGTTTGTGCTTCAGGTTGCAGTGACAGTGGAGCTGGAGGGGACCTACACCCGAGGCATGATGGTGCTCGACTACATGCATAAGCTGAAGAAAGAACACACGGTCTTCATCCTGAAGAAAGTTGACTTGGAGATGTTCCAGGAAATTTTGATCAATGCAATCAAGTAGAATGACTCTGTGCACCCTGAAAGCCTGAGTTTGGTTCATCACGACAAATAAAAAGTGATTTTTTTTTTCTGCAATGATCCTTTTGTGTTGCAGTGCAACAAATCATGCACAACATTCAATGAGAAACTATTTGTCCAGCTTGGCGTTGGAGAAGTTGACCATATCTCAACTTTACTCTAACACCATCTGTGAGAAAGTCCTTCTTTTATTGCCCAGTTTGCCTCAGCTGTGTGGCAGCAAATCATGGCAGATGCTATTTAATTTTGGCTACCACGACATTGCAAACATCTGAAAGTTTTGAGTATCTGATCTTGTCTTTTCTTCCAAAACTGGTATCATAACTAGAACTTGTTGGATAATCTCTGCAGCAGGGTGTTTGGTACATGACACAGCCAATGGTATCCCTTTATTTGTAAAGTTGGATTGACCCTGAACGCCACATAAATTTGATGATACAAAGTATAAAGTACAAACGTCATTTTTTTCATGCATACAAATAAAAAACAATATTGCAAGTAATGGAAAAAGGATTAGTATCTCATTTCGCTTGAGGAGACTTGCAAGGCAGAGTTGCCGTGTCCACATGAATCGATCAGCTGATACAAGACCCTACCCCAACCCAAACTTGAAACCCTAACCATCATAGCACGACTGCTACAGGCAATAAGCATGCTGATCGCGCGAATGAATGCAAGAATTGTAATATGCATGAAAATCCTACATCGTTGCGTTACCTCAATGAGATTCCACAGACAAAATACAACAAAATTCTCAATATTTCAGTTGCTTATTCTAACTTCCAGCTTCATAACCTGTAGTGTTTGGGAATATTTTTTTCCAATAGAGTCTCTGAGGTCTGGAGCTGTGGGTGGCAGAAGGTCAGCGGAGTGTCTGTAATTTATAGATTAATAGTATTTGTGTTTGTAAGGATGCTTTGTGTGAATATGAATTATAATTTTATATTCATGTCTTTAGGATCTCTTCTTAAGGGGCTATACTTTCAATAAATTTTAATATTAATAAATACAACTACTCTGTGACATTTCGTAACTACATAGTATTTCTAAGTTTGTGGGGAAACACGTATGCTGTGAGGTCTTCGTGTTGTATAAAGCTTGACTGCAAAATCAAGAAAAAAATCATGAA
>VUQJ01034983.1:0-12740 GCA_015108635.1 Andinoacara biseriatus
AGCAGAACATATAACAGATGAAAATTTTACACCCAGTTCTCTCTTTTGGGCAAACAATGCTAGGAATATACTTTTTAAATATTATCTCAGCTATGTCTTTTCAATAGTCCGGTCTGTTATTATAACAGCTTCCGCTTAAGTGGATTAATATATTCTGTTAAAAAATATTGGCCTGTGGGGCTCTAGTAAATAATGCCTTCTGCTTGTTGCAAATAGTGGCACTAATGTTATGATAAGTTATAGATAATTTTTTTAAAAACTATACAAAGAAATTCCAGAATTTTGGGATAAATAACATTAAACAGTGACAGTGTCACCCATATAACTAAATTAGGAAATGCTTGTGATTTTTGTTCACAGCATCATATCATATATAGAAACATGTAAAAATTGTCTGAACACTTTTGGCCATGACTGTACACTGTTGGGTTCTTCTTACTAAAACAGTCAAAATGAGAGTAGAATATTTGTTAACTTGAGCAGTTTTATTTGTTCAAACCTAACCAAGTCTCACCCATGGAGGAAAGACATGAGAAAACGGTCTTATAATTGCTGTATTAATTTTTTAAAGGCTACATATTAATCAGGAGACATTCAAGTGTCTAGAAAGCAGAAGACTATAAATCTGTGACAAATTGTGACTTATTTTAGTGTTGGCCGAAAGAGCAACTTTCCATTTGGGGAGTTTGTTATTTTTTCTCAATTCCCAAACCAAAAGTTACACAACCTTCCCAACTGAATATTCTTACCCTGTCATTCCCAGTTCAGTGGTAACAACCCTGTTTTTTAATCCTTCATTAGCTTTATTGTTTAGCTAATCATGTCAGCAAAAATTAAAACAATAATATGTAGTATAATTATGAGAAATGAAAGTCTGTATTAAAAATATTTTAGATAGACTGGAGATTGCGGTTCATGTTGATCAGAAGTCCTCTGTTTTTATTAAGTTTTTCTCTGCGATAGTAAAGGAACAACCCGAACAAAATGGCATGGATGCACAATTTCATCATCCTGTTTGTTCTTATATAATAATGTCTTTGATAAAATCAACTTTCTTTTCCCTTCTGTGAGATGACCATGAAACTAATTAAGTTATTCAGTAGTTTGAGTTGGATGCTTCAGATCAATGCTAAAGGGAACATATCATGCAAAATCAACTTTTTTAGCAGCTTAATATTGATATTGGTACGGATGTGTCCTACTGTCCCCACCTAATTCCACACCCCTGATTCCAGTCATGCTGGCCCATTATAGCCCAGAGCAAACAGAAAAAATGTTCAGCTTTACTCTAAATCAGAATTATTCAGGCCATACTGGTTATACTGGCAGGGTTGCGGTGTTTGTGCTGCGGACGTTGCAGATCCCACCGTGCAGCAAATCTGTGTTAATTACCTTGCGGTCGTGTCCCGGTGTTTTACATGCAGTGCGGCCAGGTGTGAACATATTTGTCCCTCTAGTTTTTCCACTTCTTTGTTCATTCCCTCACGTCCATTCCGATAGTTTCATCAATCTCCCTCCATGAATTTGCTGACATCTGTGAGTCCTTATATTGATGCTGTGATAATTATTCCTTATGTTGAGTATTGAGAAGGTGATTCTTATTCTCTCACTGATAAATTCAAAAACTCCAGGGAAAAGTGGTCGGAAGTGCACAAGAGGAATCTGCAGTGCTGAACGCCAGTCAGAATTGTTTTGGTTACTGCGTAAGCTCTGCAAAGACCCGATGCAGAAGCATAATTCCAGCCTAAGAGTATACTTGCAGAGCGTAATGTGACATCATTTTAATAATAGTTGTTTTTTTGTCGATTACACTTTTTTTGTGATCAATTGTAGCCAAAATCAAAATTCGATTAATTGCACAGCCCTAGGCCTCTGGTAGAGGATCCGAGCTTCGAGAAAGACTGCCTGCAGGGGGAGTGGGGAGTTTTTATTTTTATATGTAGTATGTTGAGTATGTTAGATTAATTGCAATTTTACTGACTGTAGTTGTGAACCCTGTGACAGACTGGTGAACTGTCCTTGGTGCTGAATTGGATGAGCTGAAGAAGATGGATGGATGGGTGACATAAATAACTAATGATCTAATTTATTCATTCATTCATAATTCATTCATGTAATTCAAAACTCAACTCTGACTCTAGTCCTAGAGAGGTTAGCGTAGCATAGCTTTCACCCACTGTTGTGGAAAGTGAAACCGAAATTGCACTGTTGATCTAATTTGAAACAACATATTTATAAACAGTTTAGGATCTCAATATCTTATCCTGGTAGCATTTTACC
Source organism: Andinoacara biseriatus (assembly GCA_015108635.1). Taxonomy (NCBI): domain Eukaryota; kingdom Metazoa; phylum Chordata; class Actinopteri; order Cichliformes; family Cichlidae; genus Andinoacara; species Andinoacara biseriatus. Next base: position 2,281 of record VUQJ01034983.1, read on the forward strand.
AAATCTGCCAAAACTCTTGTTTTGCTGTTTTCTTCAAGAAAACTCCTGTAATTTATGTGATCGTCAAATCTTATTATGAATTATTGTCATCCAAGTGTCTGTGAATTTTTAGTGTTCATTAGTGGGATCATCTGTGAAACGCATATTCCATACATGAAGTATAATTTCAAACCATTTATCAACACAACCTGGCAACACGCCACCCCATTCAAAGAGTGTGTGAGCATACCTTAGCTGCTGCTCTTCTTTACTGTGAAGACACAGCAAAGAGCAACAATTTAAGGTACCCAAAACTACACAACTGAGCCTTTCAGGACACAAAAGGAAAACAGGACATGACATGAGGCATTAACAAGAAGTTAAAATTCTGTGAGCTCTACAAAACACAGGTTAGGGTTTAGGAATAGGGTTGGGTTTGTCATTGATGATGACTCGGAGTGTAAAGCCTAATTTGAGTGTGTCCAAAAATATTTTAAAAATTTTAGCATTGGATTACAAAAAAGCAGCCATAAGGCCAGGCTGTGTTTTCACAAGAAACGCTATCAGACAGTTTGCTGCTGGGGAGCTAATGGAGCAACATCCACCTTCAATCCCAAACACTGCGTATCAGAATCAGAAAAGGTGTCTGGCTTAGGTGTAGCTCTCACTGCGTCAGCCTTCAGACACACCGCTGCCAGTTAGAGGGAAGAGAGAGCACTGGATGATTAGCCTACCATATATACAGAACATGGGTGGCCAGAGATAAGCTGAACAACTGAAGGTAGATGGTTTTAAGTCATGCTAAATGGCTCACTCTTTTTTTAAAAGCTTCTTTAGTTCTACTTTTAGGCTGTATTTCAAAAGATATTAATGGTAACAGTTGGCTAATTAACCTTAGCTAGCTTAGCTTGGTTGTTGCATGTGTCTAAAAATGCAAACTTTTATGATACTTAGGTGTTCTTAACCTAATTATTATGATTATTATTATTTTGTATTGTGTAGGTAGATCTTTGAACCAAATGATCACATAAACACATGTTGGCTATGATACCAGAGTAGAGAACTCTGATTGAATAAGTTGTTGCTTGAAATAAGAAACCTCTTTCTCCACCTCTCCCAGCAGTCACCTCCACTTCTCAGTGAGGCGTCAGCTCCCTCTTCTCACATATCATTCAACACATGTATCACATACAGTTCCTGTTTTGTCTCTCTGCCTCCACCTGGCCTCACTCTCTCATACGCAGCTGTATTTGAGAACAGCCACACACAAGAATAAAAAAACAAAGCTGACAATTCTGCAGATACAGAAATTGTTGCCCTTCTTATGTCGTATTATTCACTTTTTTAGTGCTTCAAAGGCACACGTGTGTATTGACTCAGTGCAGCACGCAGACATTTATACATAAGGGTGCTGTGACTGTTGAGATTAATTTGAAATGCTTTGGAGAAGCTGTAAAGTCAGTGCGGTAGATTAATTTGAGCTTTATGAAATTACACAAGTGAAATTGGAGCTAAAGCTTTCTGAGTTCTCTCTGCAATTACAGAGTGATTACATTACATAAACACACTTGTACACTGTCATGAAATGACAAATCTGACGCACTGAGTTGGGATTGTTTTAGAGTAATGATCAAAAATAACAAGCAGATTTTGCTCTTATAAATGGATCAATTTGAAGCAGGCAGTTATAAAGTCTCAGACTCTGACAGGAAACCTGGCTCTCGAGCCATGGATGGGCTCAGTTATGTGTCTTCAAGGTGCAGTGTCCACCACCATCATTTTATTCTGCTGCCCACATAATGCCAGAGTGGAATAACTCATTTCTCCTCACAGTGAAGTCAATTGTTTACAGAATATGAAGCAAACAATCACGGGGATTTATTTACCTAGAAGCTTCAGATTTATATCAAGCTCCCCGCTGTGAAACAACACATTGCGACTGTTTGATTGTGCGGGATTATTGTGTTCGTGACAAGATAAATTATATCTACAATAAGCTGCAAATTAAAGCTGAAACTGTTCTGGTTGGAGCAACAGGACGCTGTGGTGGAGGAGTGGAGGACTGGTGTGTCTTGTTTTCCTGATTAAATAGACTAAGGAAATATTTACGTCGTAGTTTTAACTAATTATATTATTAAATGTGGTGAACAAGCCCATTGCTTTGATAGAGTGTGTGCATGATTAGAATAATTACCTCAACATAAATTCGCCATAATTACAAATCCCTTGACACATCAAAAAGGTCGCCATAGAAAATTCACCTTCTTTCACTTCTCTTGCAGAGTCTTTACAATATAGAGCACCTTGAAGCAGCTGCCTATGGTGATTTGGCGTTATATAAATAAAATTATAATGAATTGAATTGAACTTCCAAGGTTTTATGTATCAGGGAATGATGAGAAACCACCTGGTCCTTGCAGGTTCTGAAATTCTTTAAAGAAAACATCAGGTGAACAATAACACATGACATGTAATTATTAACATATGTATTATGTAACAAAAACTAAGCCAAAATGCAGAAGCAGGGTGTGAAAACTAAGTCTGCCCCATGATAAAGATGGGAGAGACAGCCTCAGAACTACATCACAATATTTCAAGAAAATTTGCAATCAAAATATTTCTGTTGATATAGAAAAATATAGTGAATGTTCTATTGATGCTTGAACCGAGCAGCATGTATAAAATCAAGAAAATCTGAAGGGCATTTTCCATCCTTCTATTTCATTGAGCCACTATCATCTATTGATATAAGGCGCCTGCAGCAGCATTATTGTACAATAGTAGTGACACAGCATGAGTCAAATATAAGGACAAAAGTAGTCTAGGTAACGTTTTCAATGGGAAATTTAAGCATAGCACGACTGCTTAACTCTTTAGTTTACCAATAACTAAAGTAACTTATTATTATAACTCATCAGGAGATGCATAATACAGTCACACAATAAAGCTGAAAAAAATATAAATTAGGTTGAACTTTTTAAACAACTGCTTAAAGTCCTGCTTCTCCACCATTCGTACTGCATCAATAATTTCACTATTTGCTCTTCCTGACATCTGGAGCGCAACAGGTTCTTGGATATTTTGCAAAGTTCTGCACTGTGTTGAAGGTTTGAAGTAGCTCCTTTTTAGGTGCTAAATCTTCACTGGAGGCTAACATATGGCTCTTGCTCCAGACGTGCCTACGCTTGTCTCATTATTGCACGCACTACAGGACATAAATGCATGGCGTTGCAATAGCAATGATATCATAATACGACATTTTTACATCATCTAAAAATTTATATCAGTGCTATTGCAGATGATGTGATAGGGCACCGTCCCTCCCACGATTCAACAGCTTGTTGTTAGCAGCAACAATACTATCATGTTCAGTATGTCTTTATCAGTCGCACATCATCATAGAGGAATTATGGCCCCCTCATCTTTACATTCCTGAGTCATTGAGGTTTGAGGGCATTCATTTATCTGCAGCTCTCTCAAGGTCCCACCACGGCTTTTCATTTGGATCCAGTTCTGGACTTTGACTGAACCATTGCAACAGCTTGAGTCTTTTCATTTCAATCATTCACTTGTAGATATGATGCTGTCTCTGTTCTGTTAAGTGATCCATCTTTAGCTGTGGGAGATAATTGACAGTGACATTTGACTGTAAAATACAGTGACTGCAAGGTGCCCAGGTCATCTATCTGCACAAGACCAAATTAGTTGTTTGATAAAACTTTACAAACCTAAGCCATGCTGCCATGTTCTCTTTTAGAAAGAAGAGGCTTTCAGACCCTTCCAAACAAGGCGTACTTGTTCAGTCTTTTTCTAATTTAACATGTTAAGTAAGGCCTGTATTAGCTGAGATTTGGCTCTCGCTTTTTGTGCTGTTTCTCGGAGCATTGCACAGTCTGACCTTGGGTTGAAACTGCTTGGACTTCCTCTCCTGGGAAGATTGACAGCTGTCTTGAATATTTTCCACTTGTGAATAATCTTTCTCACTGAAGAATGATGGACTTCACATTGGTTGGAAGTGGCCATATAATCCTTCCCAGATTGATGTGCAGCACAAATCGCTGCTAAATGTCCCAGGCCAGCAAAACCTCTGCTTCTGTAGAGGTGCTCACACTTTCTGATGATCAGTTAATCAAATGAACTTATTAGCAGCACCTGGCTGCTACTTACCCTCTTTATCCTGTTCTGCATTTTCACATAATTTTTGTTAAATTAAGCTTTTGGTAAATTGTTAAGTAACGGCACTGCATAATATATTATGATTTGTTATTCGTTTGAGGTTGTTTTGATCTAATTTTAGGAACTACAAAGGAGCTGATCACTTTTTGTTTACTGATATGTAAAATGTTAGAATTGAAAGAGGGTTTATTTTCTTTCTCACATGAAATAAACTCTACTGGAGGCAAGGACGTATTTTCAGCTTAGCGCTGTGTGTCTTGCTTAATAGTTTACTCAGGAGTTGAGTAGTGAAATTAGTACATAAATTTGTTAAGTTAAGTATTTGTTAAGTTATTTTAAAACAGTTACATTTACTTGCACCCCACCAACGAACTCTAACCTCCCAGAAGTTTTAAATGAGTCTAAATCCTCATCTGTGACAACCCCAATCCCACTGGGAAAACTTAACAATAACCTTGTGTTTTAGAAAAAAGCAAAAAAGACCTTTTTGGAAAACATGTAAACTTCAGATACATGTCAGCTTGATGAAAGTGATGAACTCCTCCTGCACAATTCTTCTTGAGCCATTACATTATCTCGAAACTCGTGTTACTGCGATGCCTTGCATGTGCTGTATAATTTATTTAATTTAAAAATTAGTGTAGAGCAGCACCAGTCGTGTCCACAGTGGTGAGGTGGGTTCATATTAAAAAGTAGAGCAAACAGAGCAAAACTACAGCTGGTGCCAGAAAGAAAGTGTAGTCAAAGCAGGACATTTGCTTTCAAGTTATTTGAGCCCTGGCCTTTCCATGAAAAATTGCTTTAATCACAGTTTATGTCAAATCTCTCTGAATTCCATGCAGGATGGCCGTGTGGCCTTCATTGGGCACCAGCTGGGTGGCGTGTCCTTCTTACCCAACACCCGTGACCAACAGGTCAAGTTTGCTCGTGCTGTCCAGATCACATACTACCTCCGAAACCACGGACCCGTGGTGCAGGACGCTATTGCAGAGCGCTGGGAGAACGAGTTCTGCGCCCTGGCCAGCCGACTGTCCACAGCCGAGGCCCCCCATGCACCAGACCAGCTCCACATCCAGTCACTCACATCCTTCAGCCTATGGCGGGACTTCCACCAGACAGGCTTGCTGGCCAAGGGGGAGGTGCTGGTTAGCTTGGTGCTGGTGCTCCTGGCTGCCACTATCTCCAGCTCCATGCGGGACTGCCTGAGGGGGAAACCATTCCTGGGACTCCTGGGTGTGCTCACCATCTGCATCGCCAACGTGACAGCTGCAGGGATCTTTTTCATATCGGACGGGAAGTTCAACTCTACACTGCTGGGGATACCATTCTTTGCAATGGGTGAGTGGAAGCATGGACTATCACAGAAAGTGTGTGTGTGTGTGTGTGTGTGTGTGTGTGTGTGTGTGTGTGTCTGTGCGTGTGCTCACAGCGAGTTGATTGGGGTAAGGATTAGCAGAGCTGTGATTAGCTTTTCCTTAAGGGAGTGTGCAAGGCTGATGCAAATTAATAAGCATGATATGTGCATGTTTGTGTGTATCTAAACTTTATCACTGCATTTGTGATCTTTGTCAAGCAAATTGTGCTGATTTTAAGTTTATTTTGGGGATTAAATTCAAAGATCCATGTACTTCTATGAGCTTCAGGCAACACTACCTTCACTGAACAGAGTCTAAGGATGAACTCAAGGCAAACCAGAACTTACAATGAAGTCGCACACAAAGCGATTTAAAGCTAAATTCGACTTTAAAGTTATGTTTAACTGGTGTATTCACTGGAGGAACTCCTTTCCGGATTTTTTCAACTTTTTTGGCTGAATTATAAATCATGAATGCCTAGGTCATCAAAATGTATGCGTTTCTGCTGCAGCAGTGGTGTGGCGTTTTAAGTGTGTGAATGACATTAATGTTTTGAGAAAGTAAACGTAGCACAGCACACTGTCAAAGACAGAGTTACTCTTTTCTCTGTAGAGACTGATCACACTGCTGTCCCACCCACACCAGGGGGCAGAACAATTCATGACTCTCTGCTTGAATACCGTGAAGGAGCCTCCTTATTAGTTTCGTCTGTTAGCGAAAGACTAATTAATGCCTAAAAGCTTTTGTGTAGTGGGACTCACTCCCAAGAAGTTAATCCCATAGGTCGAAGTCATCATTGGTGATGACCCTGACCCAATGCTCTCTTGTTAAAAGTGTTAACTAAGAAAAAAAAACAGACCCGTGTTTTAACTAATGAGGCAGTTTTAGACTACTGTATTTATTTGAGGTAATCTTAAGTATTTGGCCAGTATGCAAGTGGTATTTTAGTGCACTGCATGTATGTAGAGAGCTTAGTGACACTATATTTGCAGTTATTTGGCAAAACATACGGTACAGTTCCCTCAACAGATTGCTGACATTAGCAAACTGTTCTAGTTTGCTAAGGCTGTGTACAATATCTTTCTAATAGCTAACTAGAACAGGATGCTAATAAACTCTTCCGACATGATAAAATGTAATACTTTTAAAAAGCTTGTTGTCAGTGTTTCAGTCCTTATTGTGGTGGAGCGTCTGGTCCTCTAAAGATTTCTTTTCAGGAAGAATAAAGAAATCTGGTCACTAGATGAAAATGGGAATATCCTTAATTTGGAGGATTTCAACAGCAAGTATGGAACTGATTGTTCCAAAGCAAACGTATGCAAGATTCAAATTCATTTTACGCATATTGTGGATAAAAAATGTAGCAATTAGTTTTTAAATCAATATTCTATAAACAACATGTACCAAGGAAGAACTAAAAACACACTTACCTTACAAAACTTTGACAAATCCACAACATCAAAAATTAGGGCAAAATATCTAAAATTCTAGATTTCTCCTAAATATAAAGAACAACAATTTAAAATAATAAACAACATTTATCTTTCAAATGAAAAGAAGAGTGATTTAAATTTGTTGTCAAAATTGTGGCTTTTGTAAAACACAGTTGGAAACAACTAAACACTTGTTTTATGAGTGCACAGAAGTTTATCATTTATGTGGTTTACTCCACAACTTCCTGTCCAGGCCATATGTGTGGATTTCTTCTCACTGCAAGATATTCGGTTTGGATTATTTCTCAAAGATAAAAATATGGAATTTCAAGTCAATACTGTAATTATTGTAACAAAATATTATTACATAAATGCAGATTTGCAAAGTGCTCCCTGTCTTTCTCTTCTCTTAAAAACGAACTCTCCTTGTCTGGATAAGATACATAAAACAAATGCCATAAAATTGTATGAGATAATGGAAGACTTTCAATTGTAACCCCCTAATTTTATTTTATTTTAGTTTTGTTTATTTATTTATTTTAATTTATTTATTATTTTTTCCTCTATTTTGTTATATACTTATGAGATGTTAATGGGTATTGTATACTTTAGGAGTTGGGTCTCTTGTTCTTTTTACCTGTTAGGCAGTGACCTGCTGTTATGAGTATAGTCGTGGTTTTTCCTTTGTGTTTTACCAATAAATAAATAAATAAAAGATTTCTGTTCGGGAGTCATTGAGTGCCATGTTTCTCTCCTATAATATATACTTACTATATAATATATACTACAAAAAATTAGAGGAACACATTTTAATCAGCTGCTTTGCTGTTAATGAAATCAACAACAGGTGCACTAGAGGGACAACAATGAGACAACCTCCAAAACAGGAATGGTTTTTCCCTCCTCGTCTTTTCTGTTTTTTTCAGTAGGTTTGCATTTGGCTTGGGTCAGTGTCCTTACTGTTAAGATGACCCTACAGAGGCTGCACAAGTAGTTCAATTCCTCCAGGATGGCTCATCAATATGTATCATTGCCAGAAGGTTTGCTGTGTCTCCCAGCACAGTCTGAAGAGCATGGAGGAGATTCCAGGAGAGAGGCAGCTACTCTAGGAGAGCTGGACAGGGCTGTAGAAGAAGGTCGTACACCTTGTGTAAGAAGGAACAGGACGACCTATAAAATGACCTCCAGCTGTCACTGGTGTGAATGTCTCTGACAAAACAATCAGAAACAGACTTCATGGGGGTGGCCTGTGGGCCATGTGCTCACTGCTCGATCAGCATTTGTCATAGAATACAAGACCTGGCAGGTCCACCACTGGTGCCCTGTGCTTTTCACAGATGAGAGCAGGTTCATCCTGAGCACATGTGACAGATGTGAAAGGGTCTGGAGAAGCCGTGGAGAACGTTATGCTGCCTGTAATATCATTCAGCATGACTGGTTTGGTGGTGGGTCAGTGATGTTCTGGTGAGGCATATCCATGGAGGGGCACACAGACCTCTACAGGCTAGGAAACAGCATCCTGACTGCTATTAGGTATCAGGATTAAATCCTTGGACACATTATTGGACCTTATGCTGGTGCAGTGGGTCCTGGGCTCCTGCTGCACGACAATGTCTCATGTGACAATATGAAACAGGCAGTTCCTGGAGGATGAAAGAATCAATACCATTGACTGGCCACCACGCTTGCCTGACCTAAATTCAAAGAATACTTGTGGGACATTATGTTTTGGTCTGTCCGATGCCATCAGGTTGTACCTCAGATTGTCCAGGAGCTCAGCGATGCTCTGGTCCAGATCTGGGAGGAGATCCCCCAGGATCCGTCGTCTCATTAGGAGCGTGCCCTGATGTTGTCAGGCATGCATTCGAGCACATGGAGGCCATACAAAGCATTTTAAGTTGCTGCAATAAAACTTCAATAGAGCCTTTGAATTCAGCCCTCTGTAGGCTAATTTTCATTTCCATCAGACAGTGCATATCAGTGTAGATATCCAGCATAATTTTTGTATCCCATTGAGATATTATGTGTTTTCAGAGTGTTCCTTTAATGTTTTCGAGCAGTTTTTATACCAATAAGAGAGGTCCAAATCAAAATGTTTATACACAAGGATGAATGAATTGGTCATTAATAATTAGTGGGCACAAGTTGATACCAGCTGAATGGGTAAAATAGTATTACATCATATATTATCATCATGGTGCATTGTATATCATACATGTCATAGGTCTTTTTAGTCTGATACCAAATTGGTTATCCAGTTTGACGTAGCAATGAGGGAAGATTCTTACCGGCTTGTAAAGCTGGGAGGTGGTCTAGAGGCATGGTGGCTAAGATGAAGATGAAGGCTGGTTAAAAGATTCTTCAGATATATTGTGAAATATAAGGATTGGCTGAGAACTGATTTCATGATAGCCTTAAGGATCACACTCTTAGAAAACACCGCTATAGCATAGATGATCATGTATCGCACTAAAACCTGCGTCTCATCCTCTTTCCCCTTATGGTCCTCCCATTATTTCTTAGCTATGTCTTGTCTATTTACTCTACAGTATATCTTGCATTGCCTCTTCATGTATTGCTAAGGTCACCGGATCCCCGGGGCTTTGGTACAGCTTGGCTGCAGGCCAGCTGACATAACTTAAGTTTAAGTAAGACTCAGTAACGAGAGGCTGGATCAGCTCCCTCCTTATGACCTAGAGGCAGGGGAGAAGGAGAGGAGAGGAGACAAAGGGGGAGAGGTGTGAAAGAGGCTAAAAAAAGAAAGTCAGAGTAAGAGCAAAGAGAATGTGATTTATTGGAAAGAAAAAGGGAGGGTGCAGAGACAGAGACAGAATATTAGGCAGGAGGTAGAGAGGAGGGAGAAGATGGAGAGAAAAATGCAGGAGGGGAAGGAGGACGAAGGAGATGGAGAGGACTTGATTAAGTCTGTAATTTCATGTGACAGGACCTCAAAGGCAGCAGATGTCCACCCTCCTCTTGGGAGCCCCTGACTGAGGCACACCCCTATCACTATATCAATGCCACATCAGGACAGACACCGAGACCTGTAATGGAAACTGAGGCCAAATCTGTCACGGCAGTGTAGTGCCCCCTATTGAGATATAACGATTCAAAGCTCTGTCTGGATCTGCATTTCAATTTCCTACTTTGAACTTAGCCGTCCACTCATTTTTATTGAATTTTTGCTAATACGACATGCCCAAATGCAAAAGCTTCATTTGAAAGGAAACGATTGATAGTTTATGAAATTGTTCTACTTCAGCATTTAGTTAAAACACAACAGAAGCTTATATCACACAACAATAGCCCTTTAGGTATGAAATTCCACGCAGCTTAGGTGCAAACAAATACTGCATGTGGGAATTTTCATAGTTTTGGCGTAAAGGATATTGTAGTTTTTGTGATGCTGATATGGATGATAATGGACATGATCCCTCAAAATGTCCTCTAAAGCATTTTGCTGACAATAAAAACTTTTACATCATTTAAGGGTTCAGTTTGGGTTTGGGGCTCCAGA
>VUQJ01035001.1:0-15823 GCA_015108635.1 Andinoacara biseriatus
ATGATCCTCATAATGCAGATTTCACTCTTAAGGCTTTCATGCCGAGCCTGATTTTAAAGGATGAAAATATACGCGACAAAGTTTTAAAATGAATTCACGTAAATGCCGTTTTTCACGTCCGGAAAGGTCCTTAACACGGACAAGCGCATCCAGCACAGCACGCGCTTCACGGGCACGGGCGTGTCTGTAGTTCGGATGACTTTTGCTGGTGGTTAGCGTGTGGACCAAACATTTGTTAGAGAGTCAGGTATTAACGAGATACCTACTTTAATCTGCAAAGAGGGATGGGGTCTTAGATGTAAGTAAAAGTTTGAAGTATTCCTTCCTTTAACGGCCACTTTTCTTCCACACTGTTTGGAAACGGGATACCATCCTCACGCACGTTTGGTGGGTATCAGAAGTAGTTCCACACTGCTGATTTTAGTCTAGCTTTTATTTAGGAGGATGGAGACTGATTAAATCTGTCGCCATTTTCACCGCTGTGTGCCTGAGAGCGGCGCCGCGAACCAATGCGCAGCTGAGATGGAGCGGAGCTGCGCATCCGTGTGTGAAATTCTCTGCTGGCTTGGCCTTTTCCCTTATTACCGGTAATAAGCAAACATCCATGGTATGATAACCATGCATTTTAATACCATGGTATACCATGAAACCAGTTACTGCTGCAACCCTATCTGTGACCAATGAAAAACTCTTCCAACCACCATTGTAAGATTTAGACACCAAATAATACTTTTATTAACACCTTACTGACTTTGGTAAGAGTACTGCACAAAAACAAACACTAACAGTATGCATGTCTTCCATCACTACGTCCATTAATCTTCTCTGTGCTCGTCCTATTTTCCTCCTCCCCAGCAGCTCCATAGTCAACATCCTTCTCCGGGTATATTCTCTATCCCTTCTCTGTGCATGTCCAAACCATCTCAGCCTTGCCTCAAACTTTGTCTTCAAACGGCTCATCCTCAGCTGTCCCTCTGATATACTCATTTCTAATCTTGTCCATCCTGGTCACATCTTCAACACTGCCACCTCCCGCTCTACCTCCTGTTTTTGTTTTTTTGTTTTTGTCAGTGCCACCATGTTCAAACCACACATCACAGCAGGTCTGACTTTCACTCTTGCTGCTATCCTTCTGTCACAAATCACTCCTGACACTGTTGTCAGAAAGAGAACGAAAAAATATATAAACTTAGAACATAGTGCCAACTACTGTGTGTTACAATAAAGTCACACTACATATAAGTACAACATATGCTTGTCTGTAATAAGCAGTGCCACGACATGTACCTGTGATACAAGACTGAAATCATGTGCTTCTGAAAGATTAAAAAATACTGAATATAAATCGCCAAATATCGGTGTCAGTATTTGTCCTAAAATCCTATATCAGTCAGGCTCTATTGCAAAAGGACAGTTTGGTTTCATAAAATGATAACCAAAGTTTAAAGTTCACATTAATCAAACTAAAATACAATTTCTAAAAGAAATCTAATTATAAATGTGCATTACTGAAGCTAGCAGCACAGCGGGTAGCACCTCAGAACATGAAGGGTCTGGGTTTGAATGTGCTGGTCAGATGGGGCCTGTGAGTTTGCACGTTCAGCCTGTGCCTTCAGTATGTGGCTGTCTTTATTCCTGCAAAAGGCCACGTACCCCACCTTTCACCCTATAGCCATATGATGTCTGCTTCAGCTATCAGCCACATTATTCCCTTTTTCTTTTTTTTTTTGCTAAGGAATGCTGCAGCAAGATAATGTGCAACTGGCAGAAATTTTGAATAATAAAACTCTAAGAATAATTTGAATTTATTTAAGCAGCTTAGTTGTTTTATTTCCTGTCCCCTTTCTTTTCCATCTATCCTCATTTTTTCACTATACCTGCCCTCTCTGATCCACACATACTCTAGCTGCCTTTCACGCGATACAAAAAAAACAACTTTTACATATTCATAAACTAGAAATCAGTATTCCCTTAAGACAATTCTATGAATCATGTGTCATGTTCACTCCTGTTCATTTATAGCACACTGACTTAAAAAAAAAAAACCCTCAGAGTTACTTAGTGTTTGAAACACCACGTAGTTACTCTTTATTTTTACCTCATCTACTCTCCTCCACCATTTCTTCTCAATGCCAGAGTCTTTTTATTTTTATTCTTGTGCTCATTTCTCCATTTTCTTTCCTCCTCCCATTTTCAAGGAGACTAGCCCAAATTTCTTTGAAATTTAAATCGGATTGGAACGTAAACATTCTTCTATAAATCCAAAGTCAGTTTCATGATAGGAAGTGTGAGCTAAAAGAGTATGAGAGAGAGAGAGAGGACCATGACAAAGAGAAAATCTTATGATTTGAAAAATGCTGGACGCATCCGAGGAAACTGCGATTTTAGGTGGCTCTTTGTGTGACAAATCATTCTGACACTAATCTGTCAGCTGTCAATCTACCATCACAACTCATCTTCAGCTGCTGCTGCAATCTTGTGATCCTCTGTAGGAAATAAAGTTATAAACTCAAAGCCAGGCCAGGTGCTATACTGTGCTGCAATTGGCCACCGTGCTAAAAATATGTAAAGCATGCTGACTCATTGGCTGATAAGAGAATTAGTCCAGTTCTTATAGAAACTTCTTACTGCTTATCCAAAGTAAGACAAACTCACAGATGGCTTTTTGGGTTTCTGTGAGCAGTCTCGAGGTATGTCCACTACTGAGATTAGTAAGCTTAATTCATGGAAGTCAATATAAAGTCTGCTTAAAGTCAAATAAACTTTCCCCTGCATTGAGGTTTTGCACAAATACTGCTAAATCCTAGCCGTTACACTGGTATTTGCAGGATACTTCTGTATTCATAGCTGTGTGGCCATGTAAACATGCACTGGATGAGACACATTTTATAAGCAGTATATGTGCAGTATGTGTGTAGGTTTCTCTGTGGGCATGTTCTGTAAGGCTCTGCCTCAAATTTGCACAGTTGCAACTAAACAAACGGCAAAGCCTGATTAACATGGTGTCTTTTTAAGAAAACTGCACAAATTAGATGAAAAGAAACATCAGTTTCAACACCTTCTCACACGTGTATGTGTGGACAGATCCAGTCACACACACTAGTAGCAGCCACAGCATCGAATGTACAATTATCACAAAAACCAACCCACAGAAGTAAATTTTGACATTTAAATACACCCACAGTACTGTCATCCACTGTCCACAACCATTTATAAATATGGTAATATATAAGCAATAAGCTTTTGTTCGTGCTTGATTTAAAAAAAGGATTACTTATGAGTATTGTGCCAGAAGGATGGAAATTGGCCCATGCATATATGAAATTTCACCGCTGCTGAAAATACTGTACATATAGTATTAAATCTACCACACCCACACATTACATAGGTAGTCTATGGCACACACATGACCATTCATTGCCATGCGAAAAATATGAAGCCATTGTTGATCACTCTTTCCAGACGGTGCATGGTGGATCAAAATCTGACAATACATTTCTGCATTCAATTTTAATAAGATCCCAACACCACTGGCTGATATGCATCCCCAAATCATGACGGTCTCCACCGAATTTACAGATGGTCATAAACACTCACTGCTGTACATCTCGCCTGAAAAGTTTCAAAGGTGTAGTCATCACTCTATAAGACCTGTCGCCACTGATTTTAAGTCTAGTTCTTGTGTAATTTGGCATACTTCAGTCTTTCCTCCCAATTTCCTTTCCTCAAGAATGGCTTCTTGACAGCCATCCTTTTACTGTGACCATTTCCGCTTTGGCAAACGGTAAGTAGCTTAAGGACCAGATGCATTGCTCAGGTCCTGTGTGGCATCTTTGCTGGATTTTTTTTCTTAAGGACATGACTTTCAGAAACTGTTCTTCTGCTGTAGTTTTTTTTAGGCCTACAACTTCTTCTTCTGCCCTCCACGTGTCCAGTTTCTTTTTTTTTTTAAGAAGACGTTGTACACCATACCGGGATATGCCAAGTAAGGGATGTTCCTGGCGACTAATTTCTTAGTCGACTAAACAAGGAAAAAGTCTAGTCTAAAACTAATAAACAGTCAGATATCAAATTCAATTTTACGCCTGTTTAATGGGTAATGTCAAAAACTGCCTAAACAAAGGCATTTGAAACATTAGTCGGGTTCTTCTATAATGACTTATGAATGAATTAATGACTATAATGAATTATGAACGCTGCACGTTGCGTTCCAAACAATGAAGAATGAAAACTTAAAATTAATTTATGTATATGAAAACGCGTTACTGCAAACGATGTTCACGCATCACTGAATATAAGAAAATAACATCCGAAAAACTATAAATTGCGACTTACAAGTGTGGCGCATTGTGCCGCGCATTAACGACAGAAGTTCGTTGTTATACAATTCATGACGCACGTCAAAACAATCCAATCCAAACATCGATCCTTTTTCCGCTTATCTGGGGCCGGGTCGCGGTGGCCGTCGAGCACTGGAGCCCAGAGCTCTCTCTCCCCCAGCCACGATGTAACGGTAAGTGGCTGATGTTGTTGCTGGCGTTTATACCTGTGCAGGTGCATTGCGTGTGTTGATTACCTTTCGGTCGTGTCCCGGTGTTTTACATGCGGTGTCAGCCGACAGAAACATAAAATGCTGGCACTTTTTCCCCTCCTGGATCCTACTCTTTGCTGTGGTCAGTTTTGTTTTAAGGCACAAACACATTTGTCCCTTGAGGTTTCTCGCTTGGAGGAAGTAGCCAGAAATGCAGGGAAAGAAGGGTGTTTCGGGAGGTGCGCTTCAGGTTACGTTATGGCATTTTTCTATGGTGATGTAAGGGCTGCAGCTTCATCTGGTGGCAGATGGCTGCATAACATTTAGGACAAACCTTAAAACCTTAATAATTAGACTTACCGACTAGTAACAATAGCCACGATTAGTCGTCTAGTCAGTAATCGAGCACATCCCTAATGCCAAGAATCATCTTGTTGGTAAAAAAAAATGAGGGGTAGCTTGAGACTTCCACACAGTATTGTCTCTGCAAAAATGTAGCCTTTTCTACTGCACACTGGTCATTAGAGGACAGGTGCTATACCTTAAAAATTATACATTACTGGAAAAATTCTGGAACTCGTGATTTCTAAACACTGGTTAAGGCCCTGGGCACAAATACAAAAAAAATTGTGTTACACTACACCAGTTTATACTTTGGACCTATTCAATGACCATACAAACCCTCCCAAACATTAACAAATGTCAGGTGTTTCTCAAAGTTGTGTGCACCTAGCTTCCAAACACAGCTGACACAACATCGATAATAGATCTTTGAAGTTTCTAGAAACTGCATTACTCCTTTCTGAACAGAGGCAATTTGCCTCTAGCTGCTGTGCCAAGATAATTTGACCAAGACCAGACTCTGCATTAAATACCCACATCCTCACATCACAATCCCAGCAGGGCACCAAAAACCTGAACTCCACAATGTCAATTTAACAGAGCTAGTTTGACGAGTAGACAAGTGACTGTGTAATTCTATGCTCTAACTTGACTTTGCAGGAAGAAAAGTTCATTTGAGAGCATGAAGGGAAGTTTTATAAATGTGATAGAGAAGGCAAAACCCTCTCTGTTTTCCTTCTACTGCGGGTCTGAGGGAATGTGCACTCATTATTTTTAGTTTCTGAATTTTCCCAGTTGTTTCTTGCGCTCTGAGAGAAAAAAAGTCTTTCTTCCATCCCAGTCGTTTAACTGCACTGTGCGTAAGCAACTGTTTGTGTGCATGTTTTTGGGTGCACTCATACTAACATATCAAACAAGCAAGAAAAAGTTTCCAATCAGGCCAAAAAAATAAGCCAGTAGAAAAGAATCACAATGGGAAGCAGAAAATGATGGACCAATGAAAGTAAATGAAAGAGAATAAAAAAAAAAAAGAGATGAGGAACCATGGACAACTGGCTGGAAAAATGCAGTCGCAGTAGTTTTTCCTGACAGACCTGCGGCTTAGAGACAGATGTACAGAAAAAGGAGAGGTTAAGAAGAATGTCTTGGCATGTGAGGAAATGGAGAGAAATCTGAGTGATGGAAAGAGAGAAACAAGCACTGTTCCATCTTATTGTAGTCTTGGCCTTTTGTCTGAAGAACTGAATAACAAGCAACTTTTTTCTCTGTCCAAAAATTATTCTTCAAGTGGTACTCGGTCAGCCATTTAGCTGAAAGTTTTTTTTTTGTTTTTTTTTTTTTAAAGACTGAAGCATGAAAAGAAGTGTTATTTCCTAATGTATGAATAAAACAGAAAGTTAGAAGGGAGCATCATTTGGTTTTTGCCTCTCATATCAAAGCGCTTTCGTCTCTCTACTTTGATGTATCTGTTGGAGGAAAAAAAAAAGGATTCTTTTGGATGCATTTCAAACTCTGGCTTTTTACCAGCCAGCCTTTCCACCTTGATGTGTCTGAAACAAACAAACAATTTTTTATCTGTATTTTCAGGAAGTGTATATTCCGTATTACTGCTCAGGGGGCAAAAACAACAAGAGATTTTCTGGATAAACGCCAGCTCAGATGTTCTAAAAAATGACAGCCAGCCATTCAGCCAGCTGTTTACTCTGCCAGTCAACCAGTGTGGAAAGGAGTGCCAGGGGCCTCGTGTCTGAATGCTGCACACATTACATCTAATGATGTATGATGTTTTGAAATGTAAAATATAAATCAACTGCTATGCCTAAGGGATAGTGCTAAATAAGAGAGAGTTAGAAATGGCTGTTACTATAGATCTGACTCTTGTCTTGTAAACTCTGCATATCACAATTTACATGGATCTGAGGTGATATTTCAGCACCCTCTCCAACTGAAAATGCTTACATGTTATGTGATAATTTATTTATCCCAGTAGGAAAGTAATTGTTTTGGTGTTTCAGTGAATCAGACTGCAGGCCTCTTATACAACAGAAGTCACTTGAATTTGACAGTATAATGAGGACGACGCTAAACATCGTGATGACCTTCGTAAAAGCAGAACCAGTTGTTTCACTCTGGATCATAACAATACTTTTATACATAATTAGATATTTTACCTTTAACTTTAAAAAAGAGTATTCTAATTCTACCATTTAAATAAACTAATAGAATTAGTTAAGTCTGTGCTTAGCTTCTTTAGGCCTGGGTTCAAATCCCCTGGCCATCTGTGGCCTTTCTCTGTAGAGTTTGCACGTTCTCCCAGTGCCTGCATGGATTTCCCTCCAGGCACTCTGGCTTCCTCCCACAGTCAAATGGTGTGCATGTTAGGTTAATTGGTGATTCTAAAGTGAATGTAAGTGCAAATGGTCATCTTTCTCTTTGTGTTAGTCCTGCGACAGACTGCTGATCTGTCCAGGTTGTACCCTGGTTCTCACCCTGTGACAGCTGGGATAAGCTATAGCACCCCTGCGACCCTGAATTAAATAAGCAGAGGAAAATGAATGGACGGCACTGGCATTTCTCTGTATATGCAAAAAGATGCATGTCTAAACCTAAACAGGATTATTTTACACATTGGTGATGAGAGCAGATTAAAATCTCTCTGTATAGATGTTACAACTTTGAAAATAAACACCAGCTTTAGAACATGTACATGCCATTAATACAGAGCCAATGTGATGGCGTATCAATTGTGCTTCTGGGTCCAAGAGTTTACTACATAGATTTAGGCTGTCATCTTTGAAATGTGTTATAATGGTTTGTCTATCCATCCATCCATTTTCTTCCACTTATCCCTTTTAGAGTTGTGGGGGCCTGGAGCCTATCCCAGCTGCCATTGGGCCAGAGGTGGGGTACAACCTGGGACAAGTTGTCAGTCTATCACAGGGCTAACACACAACACATAGAGAGATAGACAACCATTCACACTCCCCCCCGGAAATAATAAGTGGTCATTCACAGCATATTTGGCTTTTTATTTGCACTTTGTGTTTATCACATCTTTAAGCAAAGCTTTTAAAAATCCATGACATCCCTCACACCAAATATTTGAATGTTTCAGAAAACAATCACTCTTGGTCTGAGTAAGATTTCTGTGTGGACATTAAGTTTAGGATTAGGACTTTCTCATCCAGAGTAATCCAAACCATGCAGCAACATATTATCTAGGACATTCTCTTGGCTTAAGTTTGGTCCGTTTTCAGTGGGTTTTTTTCCATGACATGCCGATGCCAAAGTGAACTTTTACGGGGGAAAATTTAACCCTCATCCTACATCTTCACTGTGCTCATGTATTTATAGTGGGTACAAAAAGTATTCAGGCCCCTTTAAAATTTTCACTTTTTATTTCATTGCAGCCATGTGCTGAAATCAAAAAAGTTCATTTTATTTCTCATTAAGGTACACTCAACACCCCATCTTGACAGAAAAAAACAGAAATGTAGAAAATGTAGTAAAATTTTTTAAAGGGGACTGAATACTTTCCGTACCCACTGTACATTCCACTTTATGTAAAGTTGAGTTAAAGTTGAAGTTAGTGTCTCATCCATCATCCATCCATCCATCCATAATAATGACATGCAATAATAATAACAATAATAATATTTTGCTTAAAAAAAGTTTCAGCACTTGCCTTGAGTGCAAACAAACAACTGATTTGTACTAGTTTTGCACTAGTTTTGATTGAAAATAGGAGAAAAATAAAGAATTCAAATATGTGGGTAAAAACAAAATGAAACCAAGAAAAAGACAGCACAAACATGACCATCTGATATATGAGGACCACTGAGATATTATTCCCTGAAATGCCAATACCAGCTGTAGCACATTAGCTGTCAATCAGATGTATGCTAGCAATTAGAAGCATACCAGTAAAATTGAAAATCACACTAACAAGCAAACAAATAAAAAATTGCATGAAAAAAACCACTGAAAATCTAAGGGCTTAGCTATGTTTCTTTATGTTGCTTAAATTTTTATTTATTTATTTATTGTTAATGTTGTGTTTGTGTCTCTCTGTGAGACTGAGCAACAAGAACTGCTCTTTATCGTAAGAGCTTGTTTACCGTGTTTCCATGCCTTACTGCAGCAGGCAAACACACACGCACACACACAAATGTGCAATGCCTGGAAACGTAAGACCCAGTTTAAAGAAAAGCAGCTGAAAATCGTTTTACTGACCTCCAATGGTTGAACTTCTCACCATGCTCAAATTATGCAGCATTCTTCAAAGAGTGTTTGCGTCCTGTCGCATCCCTTAAACCCACTGAAAAATGATATGTAACCACAAGGACGAGTGATTGGGAGTTTGTTTTGACAGGTTTAACATTTTCACCAGGAAGGACAGTAAACCACTACCTGTCCACCTGGTTTTCAGTTACTCCCAAACTGTTTTGCACATTGTAAAAATCACCTCTCCCATTTTTGCATATTTCTAGCAGAACTTTAAATCTGCAAACAAAATTGCAAAATCTGCTCCACACTTTTAGGAAACTTCTTTATTTGTTTATTTATTTATTTTTTTGTATGCACTAAACATGCATACAGCATTTGGTAATTGCCTGAGTATGCATCATCTGTTTTGCTTTCTGAATTCCTTTTTTTCATTTTCAACATCTCTGCAAGCGTTATAGTGCATTTTTAAAGTTGTGTCAGTAAAGTCAGACTGTAGTGGTTATGAAAGGCATTGCGTGTGAGGTGATGGGTTTGTTACTTTTTGTGCACAGAGATCATTTACTGCCAGTATTAAGAATAAAATATTATTTGGGAAGCAAAAACTACATATGGATGGCTATGCTGTATTTTTCAAAAAGAAACTGAATGACATCACTGTGGGTAGCAGTGGTGAGCGAGTCATGAGTGCACATGTCATTCGGATTGCGTTATCAGTAGAGATGTGTTTTGAATTGTCATGTTGATTTTTGTTTGTTTCTTTTGTTGGAGATCTGTTTTGGGACCCCTGCAGTTTTATTCTTTTATTCTCTATTTCTTCCTTTTCTTCTTGCTGTAGTTTCTAACCCAGCTTTCAGACTTGCTTTAATATTCTGTCACAATGTAAAAAAAACAAAAAACAACAAACAAACAAACAAACAAAAATTAAACAGTAAGTTAGATGCTTGACTGAAACAAAATCTCTGTGATAAGGTCCACGGTGGATTTATGGCTAATTTAACTGTGAGTGGAATTCAGGCTGTATTGTAGACACTGTGTGTGGGTATGTTGACTGTAGACTAGTGATCAAAATGCTCCAATATGGAGTCCCTGTGCGCCACTTCATGTCTAGTTCTACCTGCTTTCTGTCTACCTGTAACTTTATTCTTTTTATTACTTCATCTTTTTTTCTGTGTCCCTGAACCCCCCTCTGTGTCTCAGCAGTAACAGGTGTTCAGTCAGGCAGGAGGCCTGTGGATCTAAATGTTCTCATCAGTCCTATGGTCCAGCCCAACAGCTGAACTCAGCATCAGTCCACAGACTGCTACAGCAGATGCAGCTCCTCCCGGTCACTTTCATTCTTGGAAATAACACATTTTTCAACTGGCTGGCTACAATGGAACCTGGGTAACAAACAAGGGTAAGTGCATTGTAAATAGAAGGTTAACTCCCAATGACATTTAAAATCTAATTGTTGCAACTATAAATAAACAACCAGCTTAGAAAACACAAAAAAAGGAAGATGCAAACATACAGTTATTTTGCATATTTTGGCAAAAATTTAATGTTCTGATCACACTGAGCATTCACGGAAACAGCCAAGAAGTGGATTAAGCTACAGGAGTAAATGTATTAGAATTTATTGTTACTGCTGTGGCTCCATGCTGATTGCAGCTGCCATTCTACAAAAAAAAAAAAAAGCCTAGCTATGGACTTTTTCAAGTCCTTTCTCAAACCTACAGGAGGGGGTGTGTGTTTGACTATCACAATGGAAGTCTTCAGTAAAGCGTTCCATCAAATCTGCATGGAAAAACACAGCTATAAATGAATTTAAAAAAAGGAAAGAAGAAGATCTAAATGTGTATATGGCAGAAATTATGTGTATTGCTTGAGTTTCTATGCTGGTTCAACTCTTATCATAATGTGCAAACTGTTCTCAACTTTCTGATGTGCTGGTGACAAGTTGAAGCAGCTTAGGGTATTATCAAGAATACAATAAGACACAGACAGACAGACGGAACTACCAACCGCAGAGGGACTTAGTTCTACTAGCTTTAGTATCTTCCATCTGTGTGTATTTGCGATGTGTTGTGAGAGTATTTGAGTCCCTCTCTGGTCCTGTGTCTTGCTCGTTTCCTCAGCAGTCCTACCTTCCTCCCTCCCCAATCTCTTTCTGTCTTCTCTCCTTCCTTCCTTAGCAGTACTCCTGGATTAGTTCCATTGCCTGGTTATCTAGTGTTGGCCTATTTTTCCTTAAAAAAATGTGATTTTTACTCTGCAGTTACTGAGAGTAGTCTAAGTTGGTGTATGTGTGTGTTTTCACAAAATGATGCCTGTAAGTACATTTTTTATGTGATATAATCCATTAGATTTTTCTCATTATTTTCAGAACTCCGCTGGGTTTCTTTGTTACTTGGAGGCATCTTATTTTTTGGTTGTGTTCTTCCTGGTCTACTGTAAAATTTATACAAAGCTCGAACTACCAGTGCATTTCTAGCAAGCTAGTAATAGAACAGTATGTTATACACTACAAAGCCACAGCCTATTACATCTTATGCCACTGAATAAATATATCTGTGCAAATCAGCATGCTGTGTTTATATTGCTTAATATTTTACACAGCACACGAAAGAATCTAAATTGTTGTCAGCAATGCATAATTATGTTTCTGAACAGGTGCATACCGAGGTGCAATACAGGGTAAATACATTTATTTGATATATTTGACAAAAAGTGATACTTTGCTAGGTACACCTGTCAACACAAATATCTGATCAGCCAGTCACACAGCACCAACTCCGTTCATCTAGGAATGTTGACAAGGTCAAGAAGAGCCAGTGAAGTTCAACCTGAGGAATGTGGGGCGAACGGTGGTTTAAGTGATTTTGAACGTGGCACTTTTGTTGGTGCCAGACAGACTAGTCTCTTGAGTTCACAGAGAATGGCCCGAAAACGAGAAAACATTCAGTGAGCAGCGGTTCTCTGTGTAAGAGTGCCTTGTTGATGTCAGAGGTCAGGGGAGAACGCCCAGACTACTTCAAGCTGTTAGGAAGGCAACAATAGCTCAAATAACCTCTTGTTACACCACTGAATGTGGTTTACATCATGGATATGCAGGCAACAAATTTGCAGCAACTGTGTGATGCTGTCATGTCAGTACAGACCAAAATCTCTGACACGTTTTTGGCACTTTGTTGAATCTATTCCACGAAGAATTAAAGCAAACCTCAAGGCAAATGGGGGGTGGGGGTGGGGGGTGGGGTTCAACCTGGTAATAGCAAGGTGTACCTAATAAATTTGTTGAAGAGTACTTCTTTTGTTAATTGTCACCAGTCATGTCCAATAAGCTGAAAATAGGGGATCAGTATGATGGGTGTATGTTTACATTTTATTGTATTGTACAATGTAGTAAGACAAAGCAAAATAGTAACCCTACTATATGTAATTACTTTATATGATAACATTACATGATAATATATGATAATTACAGCTGAATTAAGTATTAAGTCATTATTCATGCAAACCCTTATTTTCATGTTCCATTCTTACACTAACTTCTAATAAGGGTACAACTTTCAGGCAGAAGGCTTCAGTCTGAGCAGCACGAGCGCTATTGTGGACCTGCCACTAAAAGCGTTGTAATGTTATAATTTTAATTAAACTGAGTCACGTTATGACAACCAAATGCTTTACCGAGTGTTTTACTCTACTCCTCCTTTCCTGTGTTTTTACAGGTGAAGCGGTTCATACATTTCCCTTTGGATGTGGTAATGTATCTTTGATTTGAAGTAATACTTGTGTTTTCATTATGAATTTTAATATATGTAGCTATGTAAAATCCATGCGAATTCCAGACTGCATACATAAAACATAAAATGCAAAATATACTAGTAGCTGGTTGAAAATTTTTCAAACATTAACAAATGAAACACAGCTAAGCAATGCACAGAAGAGGGATGGGGTTTTAAACGCAGAGCAGCAGAGATGGAAAGGTGGAAGAAAATAGTGAGAGGAGTAAAAAGGAAAAGCTGAAGGGGAGCGGGAGAACACGTCTGAAAGGAAAATAAATGAACCAAATAAATGAAGCAGGAAGTTAAGGCTAGTGAACAATGAAGCAAACATTGCTTATTATTCAACACTGGTGGTTGAATATGGGCACACGTGTGTATTTGTGTTCATGAAATGTGTAAATCAATGGCACAAACAAATCCAGCAAATACACAACACCCAAAACTCTGGTTCTTAAGATAGGATGAGTACCACTTCAGGGTTTAATGAGACTACAGGAGAAACAGTGAAGTATAGATTCACATTTTTCCACCAACTTTTATCTTTGTAAAATGCTAATATGCTTACACTGGCCACTCTAATTATTTCTCCTCCCCATCTTGGCCATGAAGTGGTCCTTATCCTTTATATTCCAGTCTTATTAGACTCTCCAGGTGCTCCCTCTTATCATATCGCACTGTGGATAAGAATCTTAACATCCAAATTGCCTAAAACCCTGTAAATATATATTTTACTTATTAGATACAAGCCAGTACAACAGCTTTGAACTAAAACTGTGTTCTTTTTAGGAGCATTGAAGGGTTTCCACTAGTGCATTGCAACCCTGTCAGCCTACCATGCCAAAGACGACCTCTGGCCAACCTTAAGCATCAGTAATTGCTTCTATTTATCCGAGTAAAATTAGGCCACTGTTAATTCTGTAGGATGTGTGTGGGTTTTGTTGTAGTCGTACATTACATATGGCTGATGTGATAGTTACTATAGACAACTGTTGGCAGCAGTTTTATAGTACTGTAGTGATGGCAATGTTTGCAGTGGTCAAAACAAATCCACAGAGCTGAAAAGGCTTCTTCGTGTGCTTTCGTTGCTAATGAGCTATCTGGTGAGCTGGAAGCTGTCTAAACGTAGCAAACAAAGGTAGCAAAAGTGTACAATGGAGTCAGACTGCAATTATCTGTCACACATTAAACATGTAGCACATATGGCCCGAGCAGCCTTTATTGCTTTGATGCGTTTTAAAGTGCCACACTCAACTCTGTTCAAAGCCAAGAGAACTGAAGTGGTGCAAGCGACAGCTAGGGGAAGCTAGCTAATTCATTCGGCACAGAACTGGTGTTCCCGCCTGTGCAGGGAGCAGATGTGCAAATGGACCTCGAATTAGATCCTGGGTTGCCAGGCTGCCAGCAAATGTATCTAGAGTAGCATTCCAACTTTCTTTCCACTTAGAAAATCAGAAATTCAGGTTTATTGATAATGTTCATTTTGAGGGCATAACATATGTTGTCTTTCAAATCATTCATAAAACTAAGGAGTGAAATATGTTTTTACACAGTTTTTTACACAGTTACCCCTTTTTGGGGTGGGAGTGGGGGGGTAGCATTTTCTTAGTTGCTTGTTGTGGAAGGACAGTAACAAAAAAGCAAAGTACTCTTGCAATTGCAGGTCCAAGTGAAGCCTCACAAACCACTTCTGCAAACACCTCATGCAGCAGCCATAGCGGGAACACAGTGAGCCAGTGACACAAGACCTGAAGGGTAGCAGCAAGAATGCCAATGGCCTGCTCTGTTTTATGCTGTTGACATGACTCCGTGATGACTATCTGGTTCTTAAAAACAAAGTTCAAGTGTGACAAAATCTGGCAGCACCTCAAAACATAACATCAGTTTCTTTTTTTTTTTTATCATTAAGAGACTGATCCAAGCGCTGATTAGAAAGAAGATGACTTGTAAGTTTGATGTTTATCTATTGCTTTACATAGTCTATCATAATCATTGCCAGTGAACTTGAGAAACATTCTGTATGTTCAGTCATAATTTTTATGAAACTGCAATCCGGTTTAAGGCTCAGCATTGTATAAAAACTGCTCATGTCCAGGTGATAAATGACCTCCTCAGTGCAGAAGATTCAGGTCTTGTTAGAATTCCCATTCTATTTTACCTCTCTGCTGCATTTTAACACAGTCTGACAAAGAGTCACTTGCACAATTCCACTTTTATCGAATAAGAAGCCATCTGTTAAACCTGAAAACTCTAACTCCAACCCTAGCCTGAGGTAATGGCAAAGTGCAGTGCTCGGACCGCTGATTTCCATCATCTACACGCATTCAGTGTGTAACCTGTATAGACATCATGGACTAAGTAATCAATACTATTCCAGTGATATTGAACTACACCTTCACCCAATACCTTCCACCTGCTTACCCCCACTGTCACTTATTAACTGCTGTCATGATAAAAAGTACACAATATTCAACACGTTCACACTCTACACCAAAAAAACAGAATTCTCCTGTTCGTTGATGGCTGCTCCATCTGCCTCTCTAAACTCCAGCAATCACTTTCTGACTCCATTGCAGATAACCTGATCCTTTTAAATCTCATCTGGATTACTGTAATAGAATCCAAATTTGACTGTCCAATAAAGGAATTGGACAGACTCCAAAATGTCCATAACTCTTATGCCAAAGTTCTTAAATGCACAAAGTCCTGAAAGCATCCTGCCATCTGAGAGCATCTTCACTGGCTCCCCACGTAGTCTTGTGTGACATTTAACATTGTACTCCTCACCTACAAATCTCTTAATTTCTTTGCTCTTTAATACTTGTGTGATCTCCTACACAAGCAGCGCTCGGTGCAGAGCCAAATGGATGGGACCTAGTCCAACTCACCGTGGTTTGGGTGGGCATGGAGCTCACCAAAGAGGTGGAGCTTGACTAGAGAGCTGGCTTTGCAGTGTGCA
>VUQJ01035002.1:0-15560 GCA_015108635.1 Andinoacara biseriatus
GAAAATCTGGGGTGGAATTTTCCTGTTATAAATTTTAGCAGTCCGTGTGTATGGAAGCATGGACAACGGAAAAAGAAAGCGTTCAAAAAAAAGTTCAGTGAAAGTGAGAAGATGCGTTTGAAGGAAATTATTTCAAAATATCCCACAATTGAGGACAAACATGATTATTCAACCACAGAAATAAAAAAAAAACCAAAAAAAAACCGCATGGACTGCAATTGTGAATGACTATAAACCAAGTGAAGAAGTTACCGACAGGACCCTCAAACAGATTCAGGTAAGATTTAATTATATTATTTATAGTATCCTGATTGTTCTAATTACACACAATTAAATGTATGTTTGCTCATATGAGGCCACTTATTACCCTGTAAAGGTCCTGTGGTAAAACATCAAAATACAGCTGAAGAAAACAACAGCCGTTGCTCACAGTGAGAGTTTCGGGACAAATGGGGGACCCCCAGTTAGACCACAGACCGATGACCTTCTCACTCATTTTCATTTTTCTTGTCATTATTTACCCCTTTGCTTTGCTTCTGAGTCTCATAAGATTAATTATGCTCTTAAAACATTTTGCCTTCAATCTTCACTAAACCCATCTGAACTCATACATTAGAATAATCATAGCATCAGCTGATATGTGACACAACAATGTCAGTTTGGAGAGTCACTGATGTTCAGGTGAGCTGTGAAAGCCTTGTATCAGCATAATGTATTCTGCCGTATGCTGATGTATTCTGAGACAAGGTTCATGTCTGACCTTGCAGGAAGAACAAGTTAAGTTTCCAGCAGGACTATATCACAAGATCCTGAGATCACGCAAAGTCACACCTCACCTTCAGAGTTTTGTCGCTGGCAATGTGAAACAAACTTGTGTACAGCAGTGTCACTGATTCTAAGGTGATCAGCAAAAGCCTCACATCTGTGTATGTTCTGCTTTTTCTGGATCACAGTAGCTCTCTGTGAACCTCTCAGCCAGCTTAAGTCACTTTGTCGCTGCGACACTTTTCAATGTTCATGTCTGATCTCGCAGGAACAGTTCGTGCATGAAAAGTCTAGCAGGACATTATCTCGAGATCCAGAGCTCGCTGAAAGTCACACCCCCCCCGCCCCCGCCTGTTGGCTGCACCTTGAAATTCTTTTTTATAAAAGTTATGAAGTGAATCTGTGACAGAGGCCAGCCTTAGCAGAGTTCATTGCTAATGAGGGAAGTCTAGCTTGTTGCTGGCAACGTGACTCAAACTTGTGATTGTACGGGGACAGAATAGGCCACTACCAGGGGCCCGATTCCCCAAACTCACAAAAGCACACCTGACATAAAACCCTGATGGACATGATCAAAATCTTACTATAAGTCTACAGACCTTTACGGGGAAACTGAGGAGTGTGATTCCCCTGAAGCTGAACACACCCGCTGCTCCTTCTTGAAAAGAAGTTTGCTATTTCAGAGGAACTTTCCTAGAATCTCTATACAGTTTGCAAAAGCTTTTCAATCACGACAGCAGCTAGAGCCTTAAGGAATTTAAGGAGAATCCCATCCATCGCGGGCGCCTAGCCAGTGATGGGCAGTCACAGTGATGGGTGAGCCCTCCACCTCATCCCCAGGCTTTGTTTCCTTTATTTAAGGCGTGTCCATGGGGTTTAGCAGATCCTTGAGGTACTCCTTCCACCAGCCGTATGTAACACCAAGCAGCTGCTGATTGAAAAATGAATTGGCATTTCCAAGATGGTGCCCACAGATAATATAAAAATTCACCTCTAAACGCACTGACCACCTTTTCACAGTGGATAAATGTGTTTGTTTTGACAGCTCTTGACCTGCTTTATTGCATCTGAATGCTATAAGGGTGTGACTTTAAATGGGAGTGGTGGCCTAGAGGAGAAGAAGCAGGTTCATCACTGAGCGGATCCTGGTTCGAATCCCTGGGCTGGCATCACTGTAGGCTCCTGAGCAAGGCCCTAACCCCCCAGGGTGCTTTCTAGCTGCCCCCTGCTCCAATAATAAAGTTTTAATTACTTTAAATAATTAGAAACACACCAAATTGTTGAATTTTATTTTGCAGTATTTCGTGCAGTGTGAAGTAGTTTTATACTTGATTTTTAACCTCTTTTGTTAACCTTAAATTTAAGCCTTTTATAGCTGTGTTATAACAACTTGAACAACACGTTTGTCTTGAGCCTCTTGTTTGGCCAGTTTTTGAGGAGTCTTATTCAGTCAGCAAATATGTGCGTATGAATTGTACTTTATTAAAGAGGAAGTGGACACAATGGATGAGCTGTAGGAACAGCACTTGTGTAACATCCTTAAGATTCCAAAGAAACTAAAATGTTCCCTCCTGATGGTTCCTGTGTTCTCAGCTCAGACGGAGAACCCAGGGTCCCTGTCGCACTCCGAAGGTGCAGTCCATTATTACCCTTCAACCGGCAGACAAACAGAAACATACATACACAGTAAATAAAGATCTATAAAGAACTAATGGCTTGTATTTGTTTACAGTATCTGGGTTCAAGCATGAACGGTCTGTTTAAGGTCATCCCAAAGCATCTCAATCTGATTTAAGTCCAGACTTTGAGTCGGCCATCATGAACACTGACCTTTACTGAGCCAAATGAGGCCTGTAGTTCTTTAGATGTCCTTTTGTAACCTACTGCATGAGTCATAAATATCCTCTTTGAGTAATTTTGACAGGTCGGCCACTCCTGGAAAGGTTCACCACAGTTCAAAGTTTTCTCCATTTGCTGGCAATGCGCCTCACCTTTGTTTGGGTTACAGAGAAATGGCTTTGAAACCTTTTCCAGACTCTTAGATGTTCCTTTACATTGTGGCATGATGTCTTGCTTTTTGAGCTCTTTTAAATTACTTCACTTTCTTAGACAAATTTGCCAGAATGTTGCTGGGGAAACTGAACTCAACGTTCCAAAAAAAATGTTTGATGATCTGAAACATTTAAATGTTGCAAATACACAGAAAGCTGAGAGGCCAAATACTTTCTCATGGCACTGCACATAGATGAGATGATGTGACACAGATAATGTCACTCATTCTAAGGTTATGGAGGCATCTTAGTGGTTCAATAATAATAATAATAAAAAAATACACATTATCACAAAGGATAATGACAAAGAAACAAATTAGAGATGAACCCAGCACTAACAATTGGGGCTTGGAAAAAAAAATTCAACCCTCATCCCCGCGGCAGCATTTCACAATAGAACAATGCACCTGTGATTTGTGCTAAGCAGCTGCTCAGTGCCGTGTGACGTGATGTGAAGGCAAGCCTGTGTTTTTCCACAAACTCTATATAAAGGGTTTATCCAGAGCTCACACACAGCCTCAGACCTTCACCTGACATCTGCACACAGCTCAGGTAAGATCTTAAATTAGTTTAATTAAAGGGAAGCGCATCAAACTGCTCTGAAAAGTAGGATTTTTTATTTTTTTTTAGAATGTTAGATTTTTTTTTAAAAGTCCAGTATTATATCTGACTTGTTTTATATATATATTTTTTAGTATTATGTCAAATCAGAATTTCTTCTGATACTGTATCTTTACAGTTTTCCTTTAACATTAGTTTGAAGTCATTATTAAAATCTTCACGGCTGTGACACAGTGCAGAACAGATTGTTCACCCGTGTCCCGTAGAAAGCTTTTGTTAAAACAGAAGAACAAGTGTAACAATATTTGATTTGCAGCAATCCAAAAAAAAAAAAAGAAAAGCAAACCTCAGCTACCTACACAGATGCAGAACTTTGACCTGGCTTGAGCTTGAACAGACACACTGGATGAGCTGACATAGCTGCAACTCTCGCTAACATAATTTCCTCCCGTTCATCTTCTGAAGGAACAAAAATGTCCGCCGTCTACCTTCTCCTGCTGCTGCTCCCTGTGATCTCAGCTCAGACCTTTCACTGGGGTCCCTGTCCTACTCCGAATGTGCAGTCAAACTTCACCCTCCAACAGGTGAGCACCAACAGAAAGGTGTTCGCATACAGAGCAAACACAGTAAAGTGCAAAACTAATGGCTTGTCTTCGATTACAGTACTTGGGCGAATGGTATGACATTGAGAAGCTGCCTAATATTATTGGATGGGGCGTGTGCATCAAGGAGAACTACAGCTTGAATGGAGATGGGATCATTCAAGTGTTGTACTCTCAGGTGTGGGACCCCCAGAACTAGTAAGTAGTGGGGCTGCAGATTGATGGATTGATGACTGGAACGTACTCTTGATTTGTACGCCACATTTCCCCTTTAACTTCAGGTTTTCTCTCTGCCTGCTGATGTGACAGGTTAAATATTAGGTGTCTGGATTCATACTACTCATTTGTAAACGTGGTATTCATCAGTATGTATTGCTCCTGGTCAATAAGTTGTCCAGCACATGAAAAGACTTAAAAATTCAACAGGATTGTTCTAAACTTTAGTTTCTACCTGTATATCTCCAGTGCCAATCTTCACTTCTAAGAAACAAAAAAGTAATAAAAAGAAAATCATACCACGCATACCTTTATTCAAAACACAATGATGGATGTCTTTGCAGGGTGGAACCGTAACCTTTACTTCTGGTGACATGTTGTTTTGACATGTTCAGGGTGATGATTTAATGTTTGTACAAGCATTTTTTTTTTTGTTTTGAAAAATCATATCAGTAAGAAAACAAAGTAATTGAATTTATGTTGACCAAAGGTTCAGTGGTGGCACACCTCAAGAGATTTTTTTTTTTTAAATACAAGCAAACAGACCGCAGACTGAGCTGTGTGATGATAAGAGGCGATACAGCATTGCTGAGTCATGCTGTTGTCTGAATAAAGAGTTAATTCATTTTTATACGCATATTTGTCTCTCAGTAAGGGCAAGAGGTGGTTTCTAAACGGGACGGCTCTGGTTAAGGACCAACAAGAACCCGCCATGGTGGAAGTCAACTTCTTCTCCTGTAAGTAGCTCTCTTATCGTCAAATAGACACTCTTTCAACACCATGACAGTATGCCAATAACATATTAGCACAATATATCTTGTTACATTAGTCGTGTTAACATTTTCTTTCTGTTTCTGCTTTCCAGTTCTTCCTTACACCCCATACTGGGTTCTGTCCACCGACTACACCAACTATGCCATCACGTACTCCTGCAGAGAATTCTTTGGGGCATTTCATTTCGACTTCGCCTGGATTCTTGCACGGACGCCCTCTTTGCCTCCAGAGTTGGTGCAATCCGCCAAACAGTTGCTGACAAGGGAAGGAATCGACATTTCCAAGATGACTCCCACAGATCAGAGCTGTCAGGATTAGAAAGAGCTGATGGAGGTGTTCGGTTAATGAAGGAGATGTTTTGCTCTCTGAATGTTTCCCATATATTGATATATTTTTCACTTAAAAAAAACTACTCATTATATAAATAGTAGCTATAATTGTAAGCAAATGTCATTATGTGCTCTTATTTCCATAGTGATCCAAACAGGCATCATCGTCTGATATCTGGTGATACAGATATAAAAACAGACGTACAGATATGATTTTAGATTTAGGTTCTAACTCTGTGTTAGCTGCTTAACAATTGAAAACTATATCAGCAAAATATGTTTGCTTCAGATGTTTTTAATTCACCAAACAAAGCAATGTTTGCATTTTGCAAGTCTAATTCTGTATCTTCCATTACTTGTAATGATCAATTGAACGAGATGTTTTTGGTGATGGAAAAACTTTGGTGAGATTCTCTTGACATTAAAGATGCTTTCATTAAACAGCTGTTTGGTTTCTATTTATTTTAACTGTCTGTAATCGGAGCAACATGCAGTCCGGTCCTGACTCAGAGTGACATAAAGGAGGAGGAATGTTACATTCTTAGTCAAGAAATAGCATTTGTTATGATAAAGAGGAAGGAAGGAAGCTAGAGAGCCGTCTGTATTTCCCAAGTAGCGTTGTCTATAAACCGTCCAAAGATGGTGGAGAATATAATTTATATAATTTCCCTTATTCTATGATGACATCTTCAGATTTTTGTCAGGAAATCCAAATAAATCCAATGACAACAATACAGAAATAAATCAGAGTTTAGTTCTGAGATGGTGCCTGTACGAATAAAGATATTCATCCCTTCTTATAGTGAGAAGGCAAGAATGTGCGCATGATGGCAATTAGTTAAAGAGATGACCTATTACCCTCCGAGTGACGTAACGTGAAGGCTGAGCTGTGTTTGTCTGCTACGAGAGAGTGACAGAGACCTCAGCCTCCGACCTCCGCCTGACACGAGTACACGGCTCAGGTAAGAAAGCTTTACTTGCTTTAATTGAAGGCAAGTGCAGCAAACTTCTTGAAGATGAAGATTTATGTTTTTTGTAACCACTGTGTATATTGTTGCTGTAATAATTATCATCTCCTGAAGGAACAATGTCTTGTGTCTGCCGTCTCCTCCTGCTGGTCCCGATGATTTCAGCTCAGACTTATCACTGGGGTCCCTGCCCTACTCCAAAGGTGCAGCCCAACTTCAACCTTCAGCTGGTGAGCACAGAAACACGTACACCTGTGGTCGGGCTTCGCTTCACTGGCTTCCACTGAAATTCAGAATTCATCTTTTATTTGTTTCAAATCTAAAGGCGATCACACTTTTGAGGTTTTAGCTCCTAAACTTTGGAGCACTCTTCGTTGTAAGGTGAAGGTGAACATTTATCTTTAATGTGTGAACCTGTGAAGCACTTTGTGACTCTCTTTTAAAATTGCTACACAGATAAAAATGATTATTAGTTGCACAGAACTGATGGCTTGCCTTTGGTTGTTACAGTACTTGGGTAAGTGGTATGAGATCGAGAAGCTGCCTGCTCCCTTTGCGAGAGGAAAATGCATCGAGATAAACTATTCCATTAGGAGAGATGGAACCATCCAGCTGATGACCTCCCAGATCTAGTAAGGTCTTATTGTTGGTTTACTTGATTGCACATTTTTTCTGCAACTTGCATTTAAGGAATATTAATAACACTGAGAAGCTTGATATTACTGTCCTCTGTATGGACCATATGGTGCTGGAGAAAGAAGACATTCCACTTATGCCAGCATTAAAAACTGCTGCCTTTGGACAGATATAAGAAAGCACAGGATACTGCTGATTGATGTATGACAGGGTAATAAATATATTAGAGGGTTACCCAGGCAACTGGAGCCTGGAATGGCTGCTAATGACCAACCGTCAGCTTAAAGTGATGCATGATGAGTGACTCACTGCCTGTGTGGACCCAGTTTAAGAGACTGTTTTAAAAAGCTGCATTTCCGGGTTAAATTAATATTTAAAATAAATCCTCAATAAACATTTTCTTAATGAGTTTCTGGTTTGAAACTCTTATTTCAAGTCATATTTAATATGACATGATTTGCATTTTGTAAAGTACAGTCCCATTTAAAATAAAACAGATCAAAACAGATAAATTAGGGAATTCTTTAAGAAGTTGCTACCATGTGATTGACAAGTTGCTATAGTGAGAGCCTGCAGTCTCCTTGGATCTCCAGTCAGGTCATAGACTGTATATAAAAGATGGCATCAGTGACGTCCTTTCATGAAGCCCGGGGTTGTGCATTTTTGCTGTTGCCATTTTGTTGTTTTGAAACCGGACATGATGAAGGAGGGTGGACTTGACAGTAAAACTGAGGACACAGCATGTTCACTGGCTAACAGCTTCAGATTGACAGCATATTAACCAGTGAGTGCATCCTGGATAACCTTCTTTATGACTCTCATAAGGACCAAAATTTAAAAATTTCTTCATCACTAGCTAGCTTGGCAAGGAAGATACCATTAATCAAGTTCATCAGTTTGAATTCTTTATTTACACATTTTTGCATCTCAGTAAAGATAAGAAGAGGTATGCAGAAGGGACAGGTGTGGTTCCAGATGCACGAGAACCAGCCAAACTTGGCGTCAGCTTCTCATACTGTAAGTACTTGTTATCCTTATTTTGACAAATATTTGCTAGATTGCCATCAAATGTTATAACAATATTTTTGCTTCACTGAGGTCCTACAGAGTCTGCTGAGGCCTTGAAATTAGAAATTAGAATATCAATATATCAAAAATTCTATATTGTTCAGGCTCTGTTTGTAATACTGCATCAAGTTGAATAAATTTTATTCTGAAAATCAATTTATAAGCTCTTCATCTTCTCTCTTGGTTCCCAGTCACTCCTTATGTGCCATACTGGATTCTGACCACCGACTACACCAGCGTGTCTGTCGTGTACTCCTGCACAGAAGTGCTGCGCTTATTCCATTTCAAGTACAGCTGGATACTCGCACGGTCGCCCTATCTGCCTCCAGAGACTGTGCATTACGCCGAGCAGCTGCTAATTGACGAAGGAATCGACATTTACAGGATGACTCACACAGATCAGAACTGCAAGGATAAATAGCAGCGTTCAGTTGATGAACGGCCTCTTCCTCTCTTATGAACTCATCACACCTCAACATATCTGTGTTACACCACTGCTGTCTTTTGGTGTTTTGCATTTTAAAAGAGCCCTAAATTTTAAATAAAAATGATCACTGAGTTAAAGCGTTACGGTTGTATTAAGGAGTTAATTAATCTGTTGTTTGAATAATTCCAAATAAAATAGCATGATGTACTTTGATTTTCATCGTGATCCTGTTATTAAAAAATACATATAAATATTAATTAAAACATGTTTTAGAATTCTTTATTAGCTGCTTATTTTTAACCAGTGTGATGTTGATGAGAGGACCCAAATGTAGGATGCTCAGTATAGTTTTTAATCTATATGAAGAGGAAAAAAAATTTCACCACTAAATTGTCTTCAGATTAAAACTTTTCAGTTTCTTCTTGAGGCAACATGGGTGTGCAGTGGTCTGTGCTGTCGCCTCACAGCTCTCGGTTTGACCCTGCCAGAAGAGGGCGTCTTTGTGCAGTTTATTCTCGTCATGCCTTCTTCATTGCATGCTATGTGAACTGGTGCGTTAACATCCATGAAGCCAGACACAAATTAGTAAAATTGGAATGTCCTAAAAGCATAAAAATCTGCAAGTTCCTGCTTCTAAATTCAAATAAAACCAAGGCTATTGAACTCGGCCCCACAAACCTTTGAAACATGGTGTACTGTATCACCCAGTAGAGCACTTTCCTCTCAGACTGATGGCTTACTTGGATTCTTAGGGTATTTAAAAGTAGAATGGGATGCAGAGTCATTAACCTCGATGAACAGGATAGACAGTAACACTCCAGAAATACTAACTCTTTTTTGGTAATTCCTTATTTAGCCTGTTTTTCAAGCAGTAAAGTGCAACGCATATACGACTGTGAAAAAGATCCGTGGAAATATGAGGTGAGACCCCCTCTGAGTAAATAGCCTGGCTGGGTTATGTGCACATGTTTGCTTAAGTGTGTGTTTGGACGTTGGCTGCCTCTTCCTCCTCTGAGCTCCTCACGCCTCAGACCTCAGTGAACCTGCAGAAGATCAGCAGCATCTCACTGCACAGCTTCACAGAACATTCACAGGTAAACAGCTGCAGAGTCTGATTCACTTTTCAGAAAATTACTTATATTATAATATTATATATTGTGAATATTTTAGTATATTATACCAATCTACTTTATTTAAAGTGAAGTATTTAAAGTATATTTTATTTATTGTTTGGGAGTTTGGGAGTTTTCTGTTGCTGCATAGATAAAAACAAAAAACTACTGCACTGGTGGGCATTTTCTGCATTTACTGTAGGAGGGGACCATGAAGCTGCTGGTGTTGCTCGGTATTGCCTTCTGCCTCTTTGCCTGTCACCTCAGTGGTAAGTTTTTCTTTTTTTGTAAAACCATGATTGATATACGTACATGTGGAAATGCTGGTGAGAATATCTGTGAATCATGTGATGTGACAGTTCTGCATCTATAGGAGAGCATTTGTTTTGTGCACAAAGGGGACTCTGTCTGAGTCGCCACGATGAATTCCTTCTGGTTCCAGCTGTTCGTGTGTGTGTATGTGTGTGTTTGAATAGTCAACAATAATATTTGAGGAGGGAGCAGGTATTTGTATTCCCCTGGGAAAAAGCTCACTTTTCCAGACCTGAATCCCATCTTTGTGCTGGGAAAACCAAGGAATGCTTGAAATGTTAACTTTTTCCTTCTTCTTCTCTTCCTTCCTCCTCCATCTCCTCACTACAGAGGCCAGAGTCATCCCAGAAGGAGGTAACACTTCCAACTTCTTTTAGACATCTTTATACTGTACAAAAAAAAGCTCAATCAGATTTACATCAGAGGTGAAAATTCTGCACTCTATCAGAAATATTTGTCCTTTTTATTTTCCATATTTTCTCATGAATCTACTCTAGATAACAATATAGATGCATTTCATAAAATGTTCAATCTCGCAATCAAATAAATATTAAAAAACATTTTTAATCATCCATAAATAAGTCGATTTTTGATGAGTGTTGTGGAAATCTTTTGAGACCAAGTTCACACATGTAGGAAGGACATTTAAAGAGATAAGGTTTATTGCAATAAGCTCGGCTGCACACACATAAAGTCACTGTCTGACCTGAAAGCCACTGTGATAACAGGGAACCATTCATGTGAATTGGAATTTTCTCCTCGCACGCCACTCTGAATACAAGAATACAAAGGAGAAAAGGCATGTGAACTATGCTGGGTCTTAATGATTCCACACATATGCTGAGTCATTATTTTCTCACCTATAAGCTCCAACAGTGGAGAGTGACCTCTGAGAGTCCTCGTGACCCTACCTAAGAAAATAATTGCAGTGATTTAACCCTTGCTTATGAATAGGGGAAAAAATAGCAGCATCAGTCAGAATCCTAGAATAACCTGATTGAACTACAACACTTTTAATACTAATAAAACAGTATCCAAGTAACCCAAAAATAATATGTTAATAAGTTGTGTAATATTGTTGTCTGAGCCAGAGAATGTATTTTAAATAATATTATTACTTTAATTAAGTGACATTTTTTGCAAGAACACCAACAGACTTTTGCAACACTTTTTCAAATTTAAACAGGCTTCTACTAGGACACCTCAATTAACTGTTGTGGTTGGCAGTGAGAGCACCTCGCTGCCAAACACAAAAGTTAAGCACCTTGATATGAGTTTAAAATAAAATAAAAAAAAGGTTTTTTTTACGTAAAATAAAGATTTTTATTATACGTTAATGTTTTCCATTAAATTATTTTGGCACATGGTTGTACCTTGGTGAACCTGGTTCTGCAGGAGGTTTCTTCCTATGAAAAGGGTGTTCTTCCTTCCTACCATTGCCTAATAGTCTTGTTTGCAGAGGATCATTTGATTGTTGGGGTTTTCTCTCTAATATTGTGGGTTTTTTACCTTACAAGTGCCTTGAGCTGACTGTTGTTGTGATATTTTCCTGTGTTTGGCTGTCAAAATGAAGGTGATACATTGAGGATTAGCTAATGCAGATACAGTTGTTGTGTGAGTGATTTGGTACAGCAACAAAACACTTTACTGATCTAAATACCGGCTGGAAATGAAACAAACACGAGTAAGAGTCACATTTTCCACTCGTTTTGTTAAACAACTCAACAAAGGCAACCCCTACAGATGGCTGTGGTTCACTTTGTCTTCTGTGGAAATTAGATAGACATCGCTCCTATTTCCAAACACATAATTTACATATTCATACATGGGAAACTCTGCCTATGATATATCACCTTTACAGTGACAACTAAAAACACCAAGACTGTAAATTTTAATCCAGGCTTAATGATGATCCAAAACTACAATTATTGCAAAACATCATCAGTAAATCCTTTACATGATATGCTCTGTAACAGCATATCATGTGTCTGAGACCGAATTCACCCTGTCCTTCCTGACATGCTCCATGTCTTTCAGTGCCTTATGATGAACCACCAGCTGTTCCATACTGGCCTTACTCCACCTCTGACTTCTGGAACTACATTGAATACTTCAGATCCATCGGCGCCTACAACCAAATCAATGAATTGGCCCGGGCCTTCTTCGCCCATCAGCCCATAGGAGACACTCTGGGATATGAGACCAACGCAGGACATGAACACTAAGATGGCAGATGGCAGGACACAGGAGAGAGTGAGGGAGGGAGGGAGAGAGAGAGTAGAAAGGGAATAACATGAATAAAAAAATATTATGGGGATATATTATAGGGAAATAAGAACAATATAAAACTGAACAAAGGGAATGTGAAAAGGAGTAGAGATATTTTGTTTGTAGTATGGTCATACATATAGAATAGAATTAGAATGAAATAGTTCTCTATAGCTTTCTATAATATTGTCATATAAAGTGCCAAAAATAAATAAAACACTCTACAAACATGTAATGGAGTCTGAGAATTAATCTTTTTTTAATTCTTGAAAATATGTTTTCTTTCTATTATGTTTTTGTTGTTTTTTTCCTTAAAATGGAGGCTTTCAATAAGAATAAATTATTAACAGACAAACTAACAGAATTTATTTAACATAGGTAAAAAATGCGTGTGGTTACATATTACCATTATATTGTGGGTAATATTATTATAATATTTATGTTTTGCCCAGGGCGGACCGAAAGTGAAAAGTCAGCAGCGAAGTCCGGGCATAAATTACTGTCGCACACGGCTGTTTGGTTTACCACCGGCCAGTTAGCATCGCTAGCTACAAACGCAGAACTATTTGCGGCTGAAGAGTTAGTGCGATAAAATGAAACCCGCAGTGGATGAGATGTTTCCCGAAGGAGCTGGTCCTTACGTGGATCTGGACGAGGTAGGTTCACGGATTTGGAGTTGTAACTTAACAGGCGTCCAGACATGCTA
Organism: Andinoacara biseriatus; assembly: GCA_015108635.1. Taxonomy (NCBI): domain Eukaryota; kingdom Metazoa; phylum Chordata; class Actinopteri; order Cichliformes; family Cichlidae; genus Andinoacara; species Andinoacara biseriatus. Next base: position 12,796 of record VUQJ01035002.1, read on the forward strand.
ACGCTAACTAACTCGGTATGTTTGAAATGACATGAAACGAAAGCGATAACACTTTAAAGCGGAGAGCTTTATTAGGAACAGTTGGGTTAAAAAGGAAGAAAGGTTGTAGAAAATATGAAAAACAAATACGCTTGTTTTGCATTTTTGTTGCAGGAATACGTTCATCAAGCTAGTTTTGGTGTTGTCTATCTGTTTACATTTAGTGGCCTTATTACGTTGTAGTTTTGGTTATAAGGTCTTCAAAGAAGCACCTGAGCCCCATTAAGTGTGTGCAGGTGTTGCTGGCAGACACGCTGACTTTCTTCTTTACACAAACAGCATGTGGCAGAATCAAAGCCCAACGTTTTACACTTAATCAGGGGCAAAACCAGTGATAAACTGTACTTGAAGACCTCTCCAAGCTGTTATTTATCAGACCAGGATCTTGTCACCTGTATTATTACCTGTCCTTACATCATACCTATATAACACCATCTTCTGATCAGATCAAAACAGATTAGACTGTCTCAAAGAACAAAGAATATTAAAATGTGTATACATGCAGTCCATGTGGTGCTCGTGTGTTTTATTTGACCTTTCATTATGGCAATTTCTCCCCCCCCTTAGTTGTAGTAATAATAATAGTAATAATAATAATAATAACAATAATGTGTTTTTTTTTCTCTTGCAGGGAACTTTTAAAAGTCCAAGTTACAAAGTTCTCTGCAAGGCCAGCAAAATAAAATGCATATCTAAACAAATGTTTGATAGGTTCAGTATGGGAAATACACTTTTATCATACACATAAACTTCCAGCACTTATTATAGAAGCCTTTGTAGTAAAGATCATGTGCGTGTTGGGTGTCACAGCGATTCAGTGATTAATATGTTGCCTCAAAGCAAGGGGTTCCAGTGTTTGAATCGACTGGCCAACGGGGGGCTTTTTGTGTGGAGTTTCTCTCTTGGTACTCCAGCTTCCGCCCACGTTCCAAAGACATGCATGTTAATTTATTCAGTTTTTAAATAAATGTGAGGGTGAGACAGAGTGGTGACCTGTGCTGGGTGTAGCAGACTTAAAATCAACTGCAAGTGTTTTCTTCTTAATTTTTCTCAGCAGTTTGAGGTAGTAAGTTGAAAGTTTGAAATGCCAAACCTGAAATTTTGACTTTTGGATGGCAAAGAGTATGTTCTTTTTCTTTTTTCCCTACTGGCATAAACAAGCTTCCTTAATATGCACTGCTCTGTGTGTGTGTGTGTGTGTGTGATTTTTTTTTTCTCATGCTATATAACTTGGTGCACTGCTGTGTGTTTGCAGGCAGGAGGCAGCAGTGGTCTGCTCATGGACCTGGCAGCCAATGAAAAAGCTGTGCACTCAGATTTCTTTAATGGTAAGACACAGGTTTCTGCATCTCTTCCCAAATAAATTTCATGAGGATTAAATTTAATTCACTGAATTAATTTAATGAGGTTAGGGCTTACAGAGTTGGGCTGGAATTAAACAGAAATCCTGTTTTCATGTGGCAGTGGTAAGCTACGATTCCTTAATTTGTCTCATGAGTCAAACAAATCTGATTAAGCCACATGGTATAATGCACCAGAAATACACAACAGCATGCTTATTTGTCTATTTAATGATCACATCCAATAGAAAAAATTGTGAAGTGAACAAATTAAAACCTTTTTAAGAATCTCCAGTTTGTAAATGTGTTGAGTTTAAGCATGATTGTGTTAACTTGTAGAAAGGAAGTTTCTTTAATGGTCAGGGAATGAGAGAAACCCAGTAAAGGTGTCTATATTTTTACTGGGACAGCCAGATATTGTCTGTTCAAAGCTTTCATTTAAAGTTTAAAATAAACAGAATAAAAGTTTAACTTTAGGTACAACTCAAGCACACATAAAAAGCCAGCAAATAAACTCTCAAAGACATGAAATAAACCTGATATGTTCCAGAATTATTATATGGCTGAGAAACCCCTAAATCTGTTATCCATTTTCTTCCTTTAACCACATTATCTTCTCACATTAACCCTCAGAAATCCCATTGTTCCCCTGTAAACACCGGTTTATGTGCAAACACAGGCACAGAAGACACACTATAAAGCACCAAGCAAATCTGTTTCGTGTCTTGCGGCGCTGGCTGCCGGTGGAACAATTTTGGCTCAGCAGCACATGACCTAGATAGAAAAGAGCTGATTGTTAAAGAGAGCAGGAGGGAAATGGGAGAGAAAGAGGATGGTAAAGTGAGTTTATAGCTGCTGTCAGACTGAAAGTCAGCGGGACGCCTCGCCAGTCAGCTGCTTTAAAGCACACACACATTGGCACTCATCACCTGGGTAGTTAATGCTGCTAGAACTGGGTCCCCGCTACCCAATAATCTGTATTTAAAGTATTGTTACACTGTGGATATCATCGTTTTAAAGCCCTTATTTAAAGTTTTTTCCAGTAACTAAAGAAAGGGCTGTGCTGACTTTAAGTAGGCAGAGGGCCACAGAATATCCATCCATCCATCCATCCATTTTCTTCCGCTTATCCGGGGCCGGGTCGCGGGGGCAGGAGCCTAAGCAGAGAAGCCCAGACTTCCCTCTCTCCAGCCACCTCCACCAGCTCATCAGGAGTGACCCCAAGGCGTTCCCAGGCCAGCCGAGAGATATAATCTCTCCAGCGTGTCCTGGGTCTACCCCGGGGCCTCCTCCCAGTGGGACATGCCCGTAACACCTCACCCAAGAGGCGGCCAGGAGGCATCCTAATCAGATGCCCGAGCCATCTCAACTGGCTCCTTTCGATGT
>VUQJ01035006.1:0-11680 GCA_015108635.1 Andinoacara biseriatus
TCCCCTTCTTCAACCAGAGACATCTTACTCTTGTTTATCTTGGATGGAGCAAAGAGTGAAATAGAATTAAAAAATAAAATAAAAATAAAAATCCACAGTCCTTAGGTCTGAAATAATCCAGTAGTGAGGGTAGGCAAAGTAGAAGCAATTAAAATAAAAAAATTATAAATAACTTTAGCGGATAAAAACTCAGCCAGTAAAAACTATCAGAGTAGGACGGGAGAGAGCAGGATAAACTGCTATCTGCTTGAAAGCACAAGCACATTAGAAGCAGCACATTACAAGTCATTCGGGTCTTTCAGACATGCCTGTAGTTTAATCAATTGATTTGTGCCATTTGGTGTCACAGATAAATGTAACTGAGTATCATCTACATAGCACTGGAAATGTATGCAGTATGAGCATTCCTCATCATTTATTTGAACAAACAGGAGCTTATCAGACAAGCATAGTTCAAACGAGTGCACTGCTTTTTCTTTAACCCAATGGTATATTCTAGAATCCATAGATCCATAGTACTGTAATATTAGCAGTGTTCTGTACTAAGCCTGACAACCAGCAAAGCCTTTGTTCAAGGTCATACAGTAGATCAACTATTCAATCTGTTATGATCATCAAGATCATAACAGATTACAGGCTTGGGAGCCTGTGGCACTTCTTTGAGCAGTCTGTTAGGGACGGGGTTTGATTAATTTACCCTGACATACTCCTCTTGCTGCAGCCGGATTTCTATAACAAAAGAGACTACAATTCCCAACTTGGCTAAGTCATTCGCTAGTATCTTGGCAGTTGTTATGGGGTCTTAAGACACATCTCTCACTAGTTTTCTTTCCAGTCTTTAAAATCTTTTACTTCCTCTGCCAGGCTTATTCTGTACTGTGTGACTCTCTGAGTTTCTTGATGATACTTCTCACTCCAGTTCTTGACACTTGAAAATGCTGTGATAACTTTGTATATCTATCTCCTGCTTTGTGACTAATTTTCTCAAGTCTAAACCGATTTCTTTTGTTTTTGACATGATGCTTTCTCAAGTGACCACTCAAACCCTTTATTTAGTTTTTATACTGTGTGAAAATTGGAAGATAACCCTCATTGTTGATTTAAAAATCTTTGAGAATTATAAAGTTAAAGCAGATCATTGCACGATAGTGGTTTGGGCTATGGCTCAATAAAAAGGTTAGTTTTTCAGGGGGTAATAATACTGACCCTGGTAATCTTAGTTGTTTTTTCTAAAATAATTCTGTTATTGTGTTCAAATAGAAAAAAATGTTTTCTAAAGAAAATAAGTATGTTTAGAAATGCTATGTTGCAAATCACTTGGGATCACTTCCCAAAAAACATTTGAGAAAATTTGGACAAAACTTTAAATTTAAACCCTAAATCTAATGACTAGTTGTGCTATCCTTGGCAGCAAGAACTGCAAACAAGCTTTTGTAGGAGCTGGCATTGAGTCTTTTAAAACACTTTGGAGGACTTTTGCCTTTACAGATTTTTTTTTAAATTCGGCTACATCGGAGTGTTTTTGAATGGCCTGTTTAAAATCATGCCAAAGCAATCAGATTTAAGTCCAGCAGCTTGAGCAGCAGGGCACAAATTCATGGCCAGACATTCTTCTTCAGGATTTCCAGGTAGAGAGCAGAATTCATTGCTCCATCAATTATGGCAAGTGGACCAGGTCCTGAAGCAACAAACCAGCCCCAGACTATCACACTACCACCATTTTTGACTGTTGCTTTAATGTTCTTTTTCTGAAATGCTGTGTTCATTTTAAGCACTATGTAATGGAACAGAAGCCTTCAAAAATGTTCTACTTTTGTCTTGCCAATCCAGTTGCCTACCTCCTTTGTTCAGCTCTTAAGAGTAGGTCCGGGTTGCTCACAGCTCTCTCATCTTGGCTCCTGGAGCTTCCCTTGTCTCTCTGTTATGATGTGGGACTGACATGTTTCCAGAATCAGTAGCTTACCTTAGCACCATATTGGCAAAATGTATTAGCAATAGAAGATTCTGAAGGATTTCCTCACAGATATTGCCGCAACAGTAACTAAAACTGTACTTAAGATCAGCATAAAAAATAAAAACTCATATACAAATGCTGTACAGCGCTGCCTCTGGGGACACTCATGGATATTTATGGATGTTCTGTGACTTATTTTCATAACAAAGTAAAATCTAAAAAATAAGATTTTATTTCTGTGAAACCAGATACTCTTTAATTCTATTTTCAGATTGTCTACTTATTCTACAAGACATTATTGGAAAGAAGGGAATTCAGAACCTGCAGAACTGAATTTATCTCGGGTCAAGTGCAGCAGCAAAATTCAGCCTAAATCAACAAAATAATTGTAATTATTAAGGTATGTTCTCTGTTCTCTTATTTAATGGTTCACATCATTTGAGTTTGCAGCCATAAAGTTATTAAACTGCTTCTGGCAAGACAAAGTAAAATATGTTAAGGGACAAATGATGAGGTCATAATATTTTGGCAAAAGACCTTCATGTAAGGTCTGAGTTTTTAATTTAATCTGGATATTCTCTTATTTTATCCTCCTGTTCGTACTAGGACCTCTGCATATCCTTTTCATTGTGCATACATGAAGAAAAAAAAAGGTAGTGTGCTCTGGAAAATTAACCCTCCCTGAGCCATGAATCTTGAGTAGTGTGCAAAGGATTCTTCTCTGCCTGACAAAAGTAGCTACAAAATCTTTCCTGCAATCAAGACTCATGTTACACCTCAACTTGCTGCTTGCTGGTCTTCCAAGGCACTTAAACTCATGCATAATGTAAACCTGAAACATGTTACAATCTATGAAACATTCTGGCCTCTTCTTTATCATTATCTTTCTAATGTAATAGAACTAATAATAACATTTGTATTGAACATTTGTATTGTTAATACAATGCAGGCTGGAAAAGTTGGTGAATTTAGTAACTTCTTTCTGTTTTGGGGCAGAATTTTCGACTGTTCATCAGTATTGTAGTCAGATTCTTTTTTGGGTTTTTGTTTTTTCTTGACCATTCAGTTGTGTGCTTTGGTTTAATGCATGTGGACCATTCACAAATGATACTGTAACAACATGCTTTTACTATACTCAATGAAAATGGCTATATCAGCAAACATAAGTAGCGGCTGTGAGCTATAGTGCTCAGCTCCACAAAAGGGCTTCAATTTTTCTTTTTTACACTTGGTGTGCATAGTTATCTTAAACAGAAATGGTTAGTAAAGTCCTGGTATTTCTAATAACCTCCCAGCAAGCATAAATGACTTTCATAACTGTATTTATTATACCAGTTACTTTGTATCTTTACATAGTCTTCTGTAGTACCTGTTTTGAAAAATCTGAAGTTTCACACCTGATTAGTTCCAGAAACACAATGCCAAAACAAAAGCTTACCACCTTGTTGTGCCTGTGATTCACACCGCCCTAAGCAGAACAGACTTAATTATTGGCCATTTAAAAGATAAATTATGATCAGCAGCGGTTCCATGAACAGGTTGCATACACGCATTCAGTGTGGCGTTGAACTTTACATTCAATTAAAAATCTAAATGAGACGTGTTAGGGGGTGTTCACCAGTGGTAGATAATGAGTGCGGTCAGTGAAACAACGTTTTCCACTAAGTCACATACAGTTGTGGTAAGAAGTTTACATACACTACGACATTCACATGGGCATGAATGCCATGGTAATTTGGGGCATTTAATGATTTCTTTGGACTGTTCCTTTTCCCAGATGGAACAATTATACAGCATGCATCTTTAATGATTTACATAAGTTTTGAAGGACTCTGGGAGCCATTTCTAATTGCAGATTCAAAGATTAGTTTAAACAACTGTATTTGGATGTATTTGCCAAAGTCTGGAAGAAGACCTAAACTGTCACCTTCATATGAGAGGAAATTGGTTAGAATATTCCAGAACAACCCAGGAACCACCAAAACCACCAAGGTTCAAGCCTGCCGTGAACTGGAAACTGTTGGAAGGTCATTGTCCACATCGAAGCAAAGTTTGCATTACCATAGACTGAGATGGTGCTGACCGAGAAAGAAGCCTCTACTCCAAAATCAACACTTGCAAGCTCGACTGAAATTTGTAGCTGTTGTAGCCAAAAATGCCTTCTAAAGAAAAGTTTTATTGTCAAATGAGCAAAGATTGAGTTATTTGGCCACAATGGCAAGTGGTATGTTCAGAGGAGGCTTTCAAACATAAGAACACTGTACCAGCTGTCAAACATGGTGGTGGCTGATTTGCTGCCAGAGGTACTGGTACATTGCACAAAGTGAATGGAATAATAAAGAAGGAAAACTACTTTCAAATTCTTCAACAAGACGAGAATCTCAAACACACATTAAAATTGTTTTGGAAAACAAATAAAACTGGATAAAGCAGGCTAACATTAAGCTTCTGGAATGGCCCTTTCAAAACCCTGAACTAATAAAAATTTGTGGACTACGCTTAAAAGCCAGATCCATTCTAGGAAACCAAACAGTTTAAATGAACACTACCAATTCTGCTAAGATGCGTGGTAAAATATCCGGCCAGAATAATGCTAGAAGCTTGTTAATTGGTACCAACTTGCTAAGGAACATTTAAATTTTAGTAAGGGTGTATGCATATATTTGAGTGTATATGTATATTGAGCGTGTCTGGATTAGCGAATGTCCAATATAAGTTCAGACTTGTGCATCCAATTCTTGTTTTTTAAAGTCAACAAAGTTGTATGCTCTATAATCATTCCACCCTTGAAAAAGAACAGTTCAACAAAATCATTAAAAGCCCAAAATTTCATTCATGGACATTGAATGCCATGTGATGGAGAGATATTTGGGAATTGAAAGGGTTCAAAACTGACACACAGCTGTCATTGTTTCCACTAAATCATTAAACAACAAAATCTGTCAGTATCTGCAGTAGTGATTGTGTTATTAATAGTGCATACATGGATGTTTACTGTAATGAGTGTGTCTAAACACTACTAACAATGGAAATACGCCAATGGATACCATGGTAATTCAATACTTTTTTATTGTTGTGTATTGTTGTGATTCACAGAAGTGATATGTTTCTCATTCTTGCTTATTTGAAAAAGCCAATTCAGTATTATTTATATAGCAGGAAATGACAACAAACAGTCGCCTCAAGGTACTAAAACTATCCATTCAGCCCGCGCCTTCTTCTCTAGTGTGTTGTAAACCCACATTACACTATAACTCTGCTTCTGAATGAAGGCTAGAGTGATGTTCTTATAGTCTTTTCTCAACTAGGAAACTCTCCTTAAATGTCACCAGTGTATGTATATTTCAGTGGAATAAATTATCTTTCCTTGTCTTACATCTTACATTTTCCCACAGAACATGGCCATAAAACACTGGAGGAGAATCAAGACTACCACCATCCTCTGGAGGACAGCATGTATCTTGCAACAACATATAACCCTTTGAAAGGACCTTTTGAAAGTACAGAACTTTAATGATGTTGCTATTAAAAGATTTCATTAGAGTTATGAAAAATCGATAATAGAAAAAAAAAACCAAACAAATCCAAGTTTTCTCTCCAAAGTTCTTGAATAGAGCCCTGTGACAGATTGGCGACCAGGGTGTACCCTGCCTCTTGTCTTGTGACAGCTGGGATAGGCTCCAGCCCCCCAACATGACCCTGAATTAGATAAGCAGAAAAAAATGGATGCATGGATGGATGGATGGATGGATGGATGGATGGATGGATGGATGGATAGATGGATAGATGGATGGATGATCGATCGGTGGATGGATGGAAGATAGAAGCTCTTGGATCAAGTTTTCTTGACACTGCTCTCAGGACTGTGGCCATCTCTGTTGCTTGTGCACCTTTTCCTACCATATTTTTCCCTTGTAGAATACTATCTATTAATACGCTTCAGTACCACAATGAATACAGCCAACCTTTTCAGCAATGACCTTCTGTTACCCTCCGTGCTGATGGTGCTGGTGACTGTCATCAGGAAAACTGTCAAGTGAGCAGTTTTAGTCATCATTGTGGTTGCATGTACTGAACTCGACAGATATACAGATATTTATACTGTTGAAATAGTAATTTAAACTTTAAATATTCAAAAAAATTGAGATACTTTTTTGTTTGTTGGTTTTTTTCAAATTTTTATGAACTGTAAGCCATCAAAAATGAAAACAAGGAAGGCTTTAACTATTTCACTTTACGTGTAATGAGTATGGAGTACTTGGAAGTTTCCCTATTGTGAACAACTTACTTTATCATAATTTTCACATTTTTTAGATACACTGTTATACACTGTTTAGGGTGGCTGTAGCTCAGGAGGTAGAGCAGGTCACTCACTGATCGGAAGATCAGTGGTTCGATTCCTGGCTGCTACAGGCAGCATGCCAATGTATCCTTGGGCAAGATACTTAACCCCGAGTTTCTCTCCGATGCAAGCATTGGAGTATAAATGCGTGTGAATGTTAGCTAATTAAAGCACTTAGCTTAGTTACTTATGGAAGTGCTTGTATGAATGGGTGTGACTGGGGTAAATGTAAACATGTTGTATAAGCGCTTTGAGTGCTCAATCAGAGTAGAAAACCGCTATATAAGAACTAGTCCATTTACCTTTTATACCTACAAACTTCTCTTGTGTATATAATGACAAATAAACCACATAGAGAAATACTGTAGTGGATACAGTTCATATTTATGTCCATCTGTAAGTCCCTGCAGTGGTTTAATTTGCACCATGGTGAAGGTCGACTGTCCAACATGTGTGGCCCAGAGCTTTCTGTAGGAAATGCTAGTAAAAAGATCACACAAGAGGTCCTTTTTGTAATCTTTTCAAGAAACTGGTTCTTCTAAGGCAGTGTTTCTCAAACTTGGATGTAGGGTGGGAACAACGTGGGAGGAAAGTCATGCAAATGTTAAACATTGGATTAAGTCTCACAGCAGTACAAGGAAATTACATTAGCATACGTTATAGGGATGGGATTAATTTAGCGATTCTGACTCCATTATCGATATCACTTATCGATTCGATTCCTTATCAATTGTCTTATCGAGTCTCATTGGGAATCTCATTGTTCTGTATCTGTTCAGCAATTCTCTGTCTGTCCCAAGGATCAGATGGTCTCTGGCCTGTGCCTGCCCTCACTCTCATCTTTTTTAGAGTTTTTTTTTTTTTCATGTTCGCTACCAATCGCATATCCTCAAAAAACCTGGTTCCATTTTGGCTGGTACCTAAGACAGTGACAACTCTTTTGTTTTTTGTTTTTTTAGTGTAGACATTGTCATGAATGACTATGTACAATAATGAGCAGTTTCTTTCACTTTGTAAAATAGATAACATGATAGTGTTCTAGTCAGTATTCTAGTCACATCTCTCAACTGATACAAAAGTCATTCCGTCTGCTGTTGTGTCTGGAGTACAGACTGCATGAATAAAATAAACTCAGGCTTTAACTTCTCATGTTTTCTTTGCTCTCCCTTCCACCTTCATCTCAGTCCCAGATTTAATAACTTGTTTGCATGGAACAATATTAAAGTTTAGTTATTACTCAACATAAAACTATTTTATTTTACCTCTTGGTGTATATCCTTGTTTCTTCGGCAGCTAGGCCACCAGGCAAGTAATGCAGTGTGGCACAACACTGTGTATCACCATTATTTGTGTTAGTGGTGGTCTTCTAAGTGAATTGTGTTGATGTGTTTTTACAAAGCTTTTCAACTGTATCAGTTAAAGAAGTGATGCCTCAGTGCCAGTGACATTATAGATTGGAGCAAACAATTCTTGAAACGTTTTAAACCCTTTGGAATCCCAAAGATTAGAAATATAGTGCTGTGAAAAAAGTATTCACCAGCTTCCTGATTTCTTAGGGTTTTTTGCATATTTGTCACCTTAAATGTTTCAGATTATCAAACAAATGTTAATATTAGACAAAGATAACCCAAGTAAATACAAAATGCAGTCTTTAAATGATGATTAAGACAAAGAAGTTATCCAAACCTTTCTGGCCCTGCGTGAAAATGTGATTGCCAACTAAATTTAGAAGTGGACTTGCTGATCTGTTTCAAATCACCCAAAGAGGAGATAGAAGCCACTGATATCAAGACAAGAGTGGTCCTTATCATGCATGGAGGGTTTCACCCCAAGTCCAGCATGCTGAGACTGCATGCTAAGCGGAAGGATGGAGGCCAAGGACTAGTGAATGTCTGAACCACTATCCTGGAAAAAACAACAAAGATCCATGAGTACATAAAGAAGATGGCCTCAACTGATCATGTGCTTAGTGAATACCTCAGGCAGCAGAAACCCAAGAAAGAAGAGGAGCAAGAACAGGAATAGTCATGGAAGGACAGGCCTCTGCACGGCATGTACCACTGGAACTGGATCTGACAGACAGCACAGAGGCACTAATCATGGCAGCACAGGAACAAGCTCAAAGCACAAGATTGATAGAAGCTGTGCTCTACCACACAAGGCAAGACCCCAGGTGCAGGCTGTGCAGAGATGCCTCTGAGACAATCAAGCAGATACTGTAATGTAGCAGCGGGGTGCAAGATGCTATCAGCCAGGCCATATGTGGAACGCCATAATCAAGTGGCTGGCATAGTGTACAGTAACATCTGTGCCAAGAATGACCTGGAAGTCCCAAGGTCAAAATAGGATACACCCTCACGGATGGTTGAGAATGACCGAGCTAAGATCTTGTGGGACGTCCAGCTACAGATGGACAAACTGGTGATGGCTAACCAACTGGATATAATAGAGGTGGCCAAGCAGAGGAAGAAGGCTGTAGTATTAGATGCAGCAATACTAAATGATAGCAACATTAGAAAGAAGGAACTTGAGAAGCTTGAGACATACCAAGGGCTGAGAGAAGAGCTAGAGAGGAAGAGCTAGAGCTAGAGAAGACTAACACAGAAATGCAGGCTTAACAGACATGAGGAACACAGGATGGCAGGAAAATTGAAACTTGGGAAATTATAGACAATAAATGTAATCCAAAAATTATAAAAGAAAACAACCTAAACTAAAAAAATCATGCAAAACAAAACAGGAAATCAAGCTAAAACATCATAATGAACAAAACTAAATTGAGAACTCAAAACGCCGGCTGACAGGATCATTACAATCATCCAAGTGAGCCTTTTATTTTGTATAGACTCACCAAGAGCCACATTTGGTCTGAGGATAATCCAAATCTTTTGTGCTCCTCCAGCTGTTCGAAATGACCGGAATAAGAAGAAGAAGGAGAGCCCAAAGCCGGATCTGGCAGAGAGCTATGAGCTGACAGCTGAGCTGGAGACCATCATTGAAAAGATCCGCAAAGCGCATCAAGAAACGTTCCCCTCCCTCTGCCAGCTTGGCAAATACACTACGGTGAGTGTGTTTTCATGAGGTGCCTGAACAGCATCTTTTTGCATGTAAACATATACATAACAGATCAGTGAGTGTTTAGTTGCATGTTTTTTCATTCATAACAAGGATTCTTTGACTTTATACCCCTGTATTGCCATATCCCTGTATGGCAATGTGCTTCTGTGATCTGGTCTTGTAAATACACCACGAGTGAAGAGTTCATAAAGATAATCAATATCTTGCACTGTACTCTAAATCTCCCTGTAATGCAACTTGAGACCTCAGATGTATGCCTTCAATAGTCCTGGCAGGTCCTCAGTGGCACTTGTTATTCCTCTCTTAGTAGCAGTTTATTGGATCTTAAGTGTGATGTAAGTTAAGCATCATAATAGCATCGTGCAGCAACCAAGTCATGATTCTCAACCTTGGAGTTTAATGACAATGGTGTTTGTTTACAACAGTTTTTATATGATGCAACAGATTGAAGAAAGTTAAAAAAAAAAAGGTCAATACTGGAAGATATAGCAACTGCCAATAGCAAACCCTCATCAGGGAAATTCTTGCAAACTAGGCAGCCACCCATACATCTGGCTGGGGCTCACTTGGGCCTCTAGTTTTTGACAAGTAGAATAAATGTGGTTAATTCGACTTTTGTCATGATCGTCTTGGATAAATCAAACCACAGTTAAGCTGGGTGTAGAAGAATGCTTGTCAAAGCTTGCAAGTCCTTTATTCTCGTCCCATCATCTTCATGTAGCCATCAAGGCCACAAGAGTTTTTCACACTCTCATCAAATGTCAAACTGAAAAACAATGATAGTCAGAGACTGCTAATCCACAAAGGGCCTTGTCAATCAAAACATCGGGGCCTTGTTTGTCCAGTCTCAAAGCAGCCCACCCTGTGTGGAGAGGACAGTGCGTTTAACGTGTCTGAGTGCGGACGAGCTTTCCCGCTGTGGACTGATTCTGCGCTCATTATGACTTTATGAAAATTCGGAGGTCATAGAAAGTTTTAGAAACTCTCCAGAGGAAAAACCTTGACATCATTTAAATTCTGTGATGCTTTGACAGGCTGAGAGCTTCATAGCAAGCTGAGACAGAGTTGCTTTGTTTGACAGGTATATATGGGAACAATTTTTTGTTTTTTTGAAACTAACTTAACATTGTTTGTTAGTTGGAGAATTAGGTGTTGATTGGTGGTGCTACTTTTAGACATCTCAGCCAATCAAATTGAATACTCTTTATAATGTGATTTCAAAAATCCACCGGCAGTTACTTTCATTTTGGTGGGGTGATAATAAACTTCAGAGTGGCGTTGGATACGAGATCTTAATATGGAGCAAATTGGCTTACAGTGCAGCAATTTCCCTCCAGTGTATGCAGCTGTACACTGATGCTGTTGTCTCAGTGTTCTGTGAGCTTCCATCTCCATAACTGTGTATTTTTGTCCCTTCAATGCCAAGACAAAGCTCCTAATTACTCTAACCCTCTCTACGCCACCCTTATCTTATCTCCTCCCTCTTGAGACAACAGTTTCAATTGAGGCAAAGTCCACAGCTGAAAATAGTGTAGGACATGACAAAAATATTGCTTTCCAGCTATGATATAACCCAGTGTTTGCTGTTTGTTGGAGTGGCAATTGGGCCTCATATAATACTGTAATCTGGCTCGTGGTAATTATACTTGCTCGCAGACTGTGAAAAGTTCCTCATTATTACAAACGATTGGCTCCTGATGCGCCTTTTGATTCCTGCTTGTCGGAAACAGTAGATGAGCTCCCGCACCCCTAGATTATGTTAATGCTCCAATTATGTGGTGAAATATTCAAATCCTAGTCTGCAGTTATTTAGGAGTTCATTGCTGGGTTAGCCGAGATAGCTGTGCAAGTGACAGGGCTTAGCTCAACAATGAATAGTGCTTCATTGACAGTGATGGTGATGAAAAATGAGCCTGCTGGTTTCAAAGACAAAATAAAGCATTGAGCCAGACTGGCTCCCGGCACTGATGACGGCGGCTTATGCTGCTGCAATATAGAGCTCAGCCTGGTGATATTTGCCACATTAGAGTTTTGTGTGCCGTTGCCATCCTTCACATGTGCTGGCTGCTTTTTTTTACTGCCTTTTCCCTCTCTGCATCTGTATATAAGAGCTTGCTGATGTGCAGCAGAGTCCTCTGTTCTACACTACCAGTGTCTTTTCTAATGTTGCAACTTGTCTTATTTGTTTGGATAAATGTTCCTAAATGAAATTAGAATTCCCCAGCAACTTCCTTGTTTTGCCCTATTGAATTATGGGACTGGTGTAATTAACTGTGTGTGTGTGTGTGTGTGTGTGCACTTGTGTG
>VUQJ01035023.1:3863-36249 GCA_015108635.1 Andinoacara biseriatus
GGGGGGGGGGGATTGAGACAGCTAAACAACTCTTTAGTGGCAGGGCCCCTGAGGTTCCTTAAGGCTCTGGATGGTATAGGGCTGTCTTGGTTGAGACACCTCTGCAACATTCCATGGAGATCCGGGAGATCACACCACGCAGTTTCCGTGAAAAGGCCAGGGTATTGGACAGGTGTGTCCATCTGTTAGTCAAATATTGGATTTCAGGAGGTACAATGCAGTGTTCATTCTGGTCACGGAACGTAGGACCAACTCTTTATTCTGTTGAGCAATACCTGAGCGTGCATAGGAGTTTTTCCTACCAGTGTACCTGTGCTTTGTGGACGTGGAGAAGGTATTTGACCGTATCCCTCGGGGAATCCTGTGGCAAGTGTTTTGGGAGCATTCCACATCCGGCCCATTACTACGTGGTGTAGTATATAAATGCAGTCAGAGCTTGGTTCACATTGGCGACAATATGTAAGACTAATGGTTGTTGGACTTTTTGCTGAGGATGTGATTCTGTTGTCTTTGTCAGATAGTGGTCTCCTGCTTGCCATGGAGTTGTTTGCAGCCAAGTGTGAAGCAGCAAGAATGAGCCCCTCCATGTCTGAAGCGATGGTTCTCAGCTAGAGAAGGGCGGCATACCTACTCCATGTCAAAGACGATTTGCAGACCCAAGTGGAGTAGTTTAAGTAACTCAGAGTTCACAAGTAAGGGGAGAGAGGAGTGGGAGAATGAAAGATTGGGGCTGCATCTGAATCCAACACTGTAAAAGTCTGTTGTGGTGAAGATAGAATTGAGCGTGAAAGCAAAGCTGTCAGTTTAGTGGTTGATCTATATCCCTAATCTCACCTATGGTCACAAGCTGTGGGTAGCTTGTACCAAAAGAATGAGATTGCAGATAAAATCAGCAGAAATGAGCTTCCTCTGAAAGGTGGCTGTGCTCTCCCTTGGTGATAGGGTGAGGACTTCAGTCATTTGAAAGGGACTGAGAGTAGGGATGCTACTCCTCCACATCAAAAGGAGCCAGTGATGGTGGTCCAGGCATCTGACAGGCATGCTTGAGTGTTTCCTGGATGAACTTGAGGTGGTGACTGGGGAGAGGGAGGTCTGAGGTTCTCTGCTTAGGCAGCCAACCCCGGGTAAGTAGTAGAATGGAAGGAGTTGTTGATTTCGGACAGCAGACCCAAGAGGTGTGTTTTCTTTATTTGTTCAGTCAATATCAATCTGTTTGTTCTCCTGAAAGACCTAGTTATGTCACACCCTCGTACAAACTGTGATATAGGACACACTATTTTACTGGGGTAGGTTCTTTACAATGTAATTTTACATCATTAAGGATATCTCACTAACTTCTGCCTGGAAATAAAATCCCCTTGAGCTTCAAACTCAGAATAGCAATTTCCTTTTAAGAATGTGAAACTCAGTTCCTCATAATTTCCTAAAATTGGATGGCATTTACCAGCAACTCCAACAAATATTCTTTAACGAATATCATTATACCTACGAAGTTCTTTAGCAAAGCTGCCTAGGCACAGCGGTAATTATATAGACAGTCTTGATACCTGAATGTGTCTCCGATACGGTCACGGAAGTAAAGAAAATCCCTGTGATCTTGGACCAGGAGGTCTCCAGTGTTGAAATAGACATCCCTGGCTATAAATACATCCCTGATCAGCTTCTTCTCAGATTGGACCTTGTTCCCAGCATAGCCCAAAAACTGGTTTGTGGCTGTCAGAGGAGTTACGAGGATCCCTGCCTCTCCTGTCCAAGAAAAAAGGCTGTGTAATATAAACCAAAATATATGACTTCATGTCATGGACTTGTGATTTATTTACCTATTTGTGCTTGCATGCATCTTCCAGAGGCCGTTCGCAGTGGCTCATATGTTTTTGGTTCGTATCTCAGGAGCTTAAAGGGCACCACAAGCTGAAAAAGAACAAAATAGATCCATGGACATTTTGTTCTAGTGTGTGTGAATGAAGGTTTTACCAGCATGCAAACTATTTAATATTACTAGAGAGAAGGCTCAGACAACACATTTGTGTTGGTGCATGACTGAAAAGGTTGACAAGCAAATCAACATATGGCTCTGTAAACCACTTCAAAATTCAATTTCAGCTGGAGATAACAGACTAGTTCATAATGTTACATTTCGTAATATTTAAATTATAAGTATAGTAACACAATGGTATCTTTCCAATATGAAAATTCAGCAGTCTACCTAAACACAGGATATGATGAAATTATAAATGGACTGGTTCCACAAGTTTCAGAGGAGTATTTCAGAAGTATTTTACTGCTGACCTTGTTGAAGCAGCTTGCCCTCCCAATAGGCCCAACCTCATCAGTGTAGTTGAGAAAGCCGATGCTGGCCTCAGTCAAGCCATAACCCTCTCTGATCTTTGTTATTCCAAAGCGTGTGATAAACTCCCTCCAAACATCTGACCTGAGACCACTTCCTGCAGCCAGCCGAACACAGTGAGCTCTCTCTTCTGCAACCTAGAGGCAGGAAAAGACTGGAATTCACAAGATGTTTCTAACTATACTGCTCAAAAAAAAATTTAGGAACACTTTGTAAATCAGATCTTAATCATGCTGGATATCTATACTGATACAGTATGGGCTGGATAATGCAGTAGGAATGAAAGGCTTCCACACAGAAATTAAAATCTTCAACCTTCAGACGGCTGAAATTAAAGACACCCTGGCTAGTCCATTTTGGCTAAATTTAATTGCAGCAAATCAAAATGGTACTAGTCTGTACACCCCCCTCCCCCCCCTCACCCCACATGTTTGTATGCATGCATCACTATGTCAGGGCGAACTCATAATGAGCCAATGGGCACCTGTTATTTCATTAACACCAGAGCTGCTGAAACTGATTAACAACCCCCTCTGCTACTTAACAATATCAATATACCAGAAGTTTAAGTGACTTGATGCTATACTCGGAATAAAAAATATTCCTTTAATTTTTTTGAGCAGTGTATATAGTGTAGAAAACTCTAACTTATCAATTCCAACTATGTCTGTTCTGAACAGAGAGTGTGTGAGATCAGATATGATACAGATTTAAAAAAATATTGCTAAAATTTACTATACCTAAGGTTTAAGACAAGTAATGTAAATCCAATCAATAATAGCTGCAAAACTGTGAGGTCAAAATGAAGAACATTGGTCTCTATGAATCTGCCTAATGACTCAAGAGACAAACTGTAATTATAAGCAAACACATTGTACCAATAAAACAATAACTCAGCGAGACTGATGTTATTGAACCTGTTATTGAACTTGAAAGTCTGACAAATCCTACATCAGTTTCACTTTGATTATTAGTGTGTGTCCTCATCAGTGAATTCTTATTATATTCTTATAATAAAACCTGGACCCACAAAACTATTATTTAGGCACTGAAAGTGTTTCAAGAGGAAGCAAACCTGGAAGCTTGAAAACTCCCTTTTTTCCAAAGCAAATACGAAAAAAGTGAGTGGGCATCACCTTTGCATCTATACCAAGTTCTCATTGATATTCAGGTATTTTGGGGCATGTGTCTTGTGTTTAAAAGAAAGAAAAAGAATAAGACTTCTCCTTTACATGTTGTCAGTCTTACCATGGGCTGGTTGAGCAAGTATCGGCAGAGCTCTCCTATGTACTGCACTACAGTCACATTATGCTTCACACAGTCCTTCCAAAACTGACTGACAGAGAACCTCCTTTTTAACACACATGTTGCCCCTGTGAGCCAAAGGAAAAGACAGAAAGAAGATGAGCATACAAACAGTAAGTGTTGAGTGCAATGCACTTAAAGCTGCAACTATGTGGTGAAATTCCCCTTCCTTTGTTTCAGTCTTGTCTCCTTGTAAGAAGGAAGGATGGAAGGAAGTGTGAAATCCTGATTGCTCCATAAAAAATTCCTTTCAGGAGCTATGTGTGTGGGATAGTGTGGGACAATGCAACAAGAGCAAGAAGCCTCCAACCATGGGAATTCTAGTTAAAATACACCTCATAACTAGACTTGACAGTATAAACGGTTGAAATGGTGTATCTTGTTTGTAAATGGGATTTTAGTGAAATGTGAAAAGCCTTTTTTATTGAATAGTTACTTTGGTGTTTCAAGAAGAGTAAGTATGCATGAAGTTCTTACATTGCTGCTTAAGACTTTTATTTGCAAACTGAGTATAATCATGTATTAGAGGAGTATCTGTTAACTGAAAATGTGAAATAGAAAACTGCCATAGACCAAAGTTTTGTTCCTTCTTCTGTTTCACAGATGCTAAAATAGAAGTGACAAGCACAAAAAAATTGCATCCATGACTTGCATGGGAACTTTATTTTCAGTCAAAGCTGCTCTTACCCAACAGTATGCATCCTCCAATTCCTAACAGGGAAGCAGACATGTGGTAAAGAGGAAGAGTGATGTAGATGACGTCATCAGATCTGGCTCCACACATGTGAAAGAAGACCATACTTAAAATAGCTTTCATGTGACCTATACGGGCTGCTTTGGGGAGACCTGGAAGAGAATGCCAACATTTACTGCAGACAGTGTAGTACAGTCATTCACTGGTTTTTGAGGTTACTTTAAAATTCCTTACGTTTGAAAGAAAAAGAAATTTCCCTAACATAACAGAAAATTGATCTGATGTAAATGACAATTATCTAATCTTTTCTTAACTGCTTATCCAACAGATCTACACCCTGTTAAGTATGACAATGCATGATAGTCCTAACACACAGAGACAGAAAAGCTCTCATTGCCTATTTAGATTCAACATGCATGGCTTTTGAATGTGGCACGAAACCAAAATACTCAAAGGGAACCCATGCAGGAAGAACAGCATGCAAACAGCAGAACGACCCCTAACCACAGAGTTCATCACCAAGCCCTTCTTGCTACATTCCACAAGCTATCACACACACACACGACCGACTCTGATACACAAACATGCATACATTATTGACTTATACATACACATTGCATGTTGGACTATGAGAGGCACACACATGCATGCATACAAACACACATACATGATAGGTCTTGACACACAGCTTAATGCACACAGCTCTTTTATTGCACTACTGTGACAGTACTACTGCAACCTTGCACAATATTGCAACTTTCTGGTTTTTAAATAGCCTGCAGCACTCTGACACTCTGACAGCAACACTGGGTTGGGTATAACAGTGCAGGGGATGGAAATCAGCCAAGATAGCTTGAGAACTATTGGGTTGCATCTTGTTGAGTTCAGCTGCGTAAAACTCAGAACAGCAGCTGACCACAGCTGATACACAAAGAAAATCTTCTGGATTTCACTATAGAAATTATTGTGAGTAGTGATTCTTTTCCCCTCCCTGAGCCACTACAACTGATCTTAAGGTCCACCCACCTGCTGAATCCCACTATAACCCCAGACTGGGCTCATTTTTCTATTCAGATGGGGCAAAGTCACCCTTTACAATGCAGGCAGGAACAAATACAGCTTTTTTTTTCTGCTCGTTCTACTTAACAGTGTTCATTTGAATTAGAATTTCACAATCACATGGAGACCTCTTCCAATCTCTGTACCAGTTTTTCTTGTCTTGCTAGTACTTGTCTCTGAGTGCTTTCTTTAGGTATCCTCAATTTTTGGAAATTCATTTCAATGTAAATTCAATTCAATAATATTTGCATAGTGCCAAATCACAAAAAGCACTTTGTGTCTTATTTTGTATTTTTTGGCTAATTTTTGGAAATTCATTTTTAAATAAAGGTGCAACAGTACCTGTAGTGCCTGAGGTAAAAATGAAGAGGAAGTTTGACATGACATCAACTTTAGGAAGGTCACTCAGGTTTTCATCAGACATGTTTTCCACATTAAGTAGTAAACTTTTGAAGTTCTCATCAGGTGACGTGTGAGCCACTACCCACACTCCCATGTTGTCCTTCTTCAGATCAGGCAGCACCTCCTCTGCCAAACACACCAAATCTGCAGAAAAAGTCACAGTTGGTCATTTTACTATTGTTTCCTCTGACGGATCTAACATCAGCAAACAGAGAGGAAGGCGCTTCAATTCTTGTCTTTTCAGAGCGGAGCTGAGTTTTACTGAGACAGAAATTCCTGTAATATTAAGCCAATATTATTTTAAATGTAACTGTAATATTTAAAACAAGCTTTGTTAATTCACCAGGTGCTCCCATTGACTTTATTTGCTGCACTCCAACGACTCAATTTAAACACTGATCTGATCTTGAGCTGTGAAGGGGAACAACTGAATCCTGAGCGCTGGAATATTTTTCACAATTAAGTCAGTTATATCTAAATTATACAACTAGATCACAAATATATATTTATGTACACTGATAGAATAAACAAAAATCCATCAATTTCTAACATATTATAAGGGAACTTTGGGAATCTTAACATGTAACTAACTTTTACATTTTGGGAAGGAGCCAAATCTAAAATACTGGGCTGGGGGTGAATGATGATTGTGCTGGTGTGGCTCCTTCTCCTGGGAGCAGGAAAATGATCCACCGTCTTCAAGATTGGACACCTTACACCAGGGGTGTCTGACTGGTTGTAGGGTCGTAGACAGGGACTCAGCTATAATCACCATTTATGATCCTAAACATAAAATCTGGGTCAATTTGACACTCTGTGCTCTCTGCACACGTTTGCCATCTATGGTGAAATTACAAGTGCACAAATGCAAGTAGTCAGAATAGGATCTCAGGTGCAACCCACAAACAGTAACACTGCTGGGAGTGGTCAAGGGGTGATCAAGGAGATAGCCTAAGCAAAATCACAGTTTTGTTCTTTTTATGTATGGAACTGTGTGGAAATAGAGTAGAGGTTTCTGGCAGAACAACCAATCATATATACCTGGTATGTATACATTTAGTAGACGTTTATACTAATCCATTCCAATGTATAAGTGCATATAAAATATTTTAGTGGAAAAATTTCGAAACACCAGGTTGGAACCATCTGGCATTCATATCCATCAATGGAGCATCAGCAAGGATGAGCTGGGCATTTGGTCATATGGTTTAAAGCCAAATGGGGAGTGACCGATGCAGAACATCATGTCTGATTCTTAAACAGGAAGTGTAAATTTGGGACATGTCTGAGGATGGACAGTGACCGGAAATGAAAACTTCCCTCAAATATCTGAAACGTAACGAGTCTGTTTTAAAAATGTGAGAAGTAGAAAGTACAGATATTTGTGTAAAAATGTAGGGAGTAAAAGTAAAAAGTTGTCAGAAAAATAAATACTCAAGTACAGATACTTGAAAAATCTACTTAAGTACAGTAAGGAAGTATTTGTATTTCGTTACTTCCCAATTCTGCAAAAAGACCCTACATAGTGTTTCTCTGGGCCTACCGTCGCTGCTCTGTATGTTACAGGTGGTGTAATATGTGTAGGGAGAGGCTATAAAATAGGTGACGATGATTACTTTATATGCCTCAGAGGTTCTGTGGGAAACCAAAGGGGAAAGAGCAGGACTGATATAGTTTGTTTTAGCTACAGTGATAATCCACCCCGAGAATACAAACAAAGGTGAAACAAAGTAACAAAATACCTGCGCCAACAACAAGCGTCTTGGCCCCACAACTGCGAACACAGTGAAGAAGGGATTTGGCTTTAATGTTGACGTTAAGAAAGGCCACTTCACAGCCGAGTTTACACAGTCCAAACCACACACAAATGAAGTCCGGTTCGTTGCACATCAACAAAGCAACAATGTCTCCTTGTTTCAAAGAACCCTCTGTCCGGAACGCTCTCGCGAACTGGTTACTTCTCTTGTCTACATCCTGGTACGTGAGAGTTTGGTTTTCAAAGATAATGAATGGTTTATTCGGGTGCTTCCTCGCCTCGTGGAGAAAGCAGTCGAGGAATGTGGTGATTCCTTGCTGCATACGAGCCTTCAGAGTCTTTCTACACCTCTGAAGTTTGAAATAATAAATCAAATCCGCCCAGAAAAAGGGATATACAGTCATCTGATACAGAAGTAGCGCCAGCAGCCCTGCTAAAACGCTGCTAAACAGCAGAGCGATCATCTTTAGTTAAAAATGCCACGCCGCTCCAAGACTGCTCCAGAAAGAAAAACCTCGATCGCGCATGCCAGTAGAAAATCTGCGGGGTAAAACCTTCCCACGAAGCGATACTCCAGCAGTGCAGTGAGAGCCAATGAGGGACAATATGGTTCAGCAGTGATATGAATAAACAAATAATTGGACCCTTAATATTTTTTAAGCCCAAAGCATTAGATCATATAGTACAAAATGTAATATATATATAATATCCTCCTTTTTATGTGACTTTCTTTAGGGATGCGGCTGTCCCAAACTCTAAAGTCTAAATTTGAATGAATGAATGAATATATACATTTTTAATTTGATTGCATTTTAGGGAACTTTTTGATATATTTTAAAGAGAAGTTTAACTATTTAAATTGATTTTGTGGTTTTGCCACGAAAAGCTGACCCATATTTTCATGTCACTACTGAAACAAGAAGAGTTATTGTCGGGGCGGGGGGTCAGTCACATACACCAAATTTTCACCAGCAATAAAGACTGTCACTACCAAACACATAACTGTTTTTAGTGATACAGGTTTTGTTTTTTTATTCATGAACACCTTTTTTAAATCTGTGATTGTTAGTCGTTTTTAGTCTAGCTTTGCTGAGTTATGTTCAGAATTAACTAAAACAGTCACTACCATAATATATGGCAAAGTTATGGCTGTGACCTTATTGTTTTGGTAGTGACAAAAGTGGATGTCAGTTGTTTTTATACATAATAATTATTGTAGATATTTGATTTATGTATTTTCCTAGGGAAAGATGAAACAAAAAAAATGCTGACAAAAAAGAAAAAAGTGGGACAGAGTGATCGAGGGAGTACAGGGAACGACTAAGACATGACCCAATAAAGTATCAGTCTATAGTGAGTTATGATTAAATTTGGCATGTGTTCTTTACTCTTCAAAGGTGTGCAACACAAAAAGTGCCAAAAAGTGATCGTCTGTATTTAAATGGCTGTAAATGACTTGTTGACCTATAATCTGTGAAACATGCGTTTAACATATCTCTCATGAATGATATCAGGTTATTTTGAGTGAGAAACAGCATTTCTATCACAAAGTAGAAGGTTGCAGAAATTGCAACAAAATAATATCACAGTTCTATAAAGATATTTTAAGTGTCCAAAAAGCACTGGATTAAACACAGACTCCTAAAGATTCTTGATTATTTCTTCATTTTATATATAAGCCCTTCATAAATCATGCTGACTGCACTCTAGTTACCAATATTAGCAAAGACATCACACATACAAGCACACAGAATCACTGGGATTACTTTACGGCAGACGATCACTTTATGGCACAACACCCCTCAAAAGCAACACAACAGGTGTTGTTCATGTCTATGAAAAGTTAGTTTGATAATAATCACATTAGCTCAACTTCAAGTTAAGAGCACCAGCTTTTCAAATTGCTATTACAGGAGCAAGAAGCTCAATATTCAGATCTACTGCAGCTCAATGGTGTCAGGTGACTAAGCTTATTTGAGGAAAAGAAGTGTAATTTTCAAGAGCAAGGGTATTTTCCAGAAAAATATAACTTCTGAAGGGTTAACGCTCATGAGCCATGATCATGAAGCTATGAGAGTTGTTCAGTTAAGAAGAGAGGTGACGATCAATGCCAAGAAAGAGCACTCCAGATGCAATGTTTGCTTTGGCAGTGTTGATGGAGAAGACTAGAGAAGGTCAGAAGAAGTTGCACTGTGTCTTTGTGGATCTAGAGAAAGCGTATGATATCACCCTCACATCAACTGCATGATGTGAGGATGGTGCAGGACATACATGAGTGAGGTGCACGGTATGAGTGCCAGATGGGTTCAAGGTAGGGGTGGGATTACATCAGGGATTGGGTCTGAGCTCCTTATTTGTGATGGTGATGGTTGACTGATGAAGTCAGGCAGAAGTGTGTAAATTATGGTATTTGCAGATAACTTTGTGATCTATAGAGAGAGTACGAAGCAGGTGGAAGAAAGTCTGGAGGTGGAGGTATGCACTGAAGGAATGAAAGTAAGCAAGACAGAATACATATATGTGAATGAGAGGGAGAGGGGTGTAATAATGAACATGCAAGGAGCGGAGGTAGTGAAGGTAGAAGAATTTAAATATCTGGGATCAACCATCCAAAGCAATGAACAGAGCACGGGAGAGGTGAAGAAAAGAGTGCCGCCAGGGTGGAGCGAGTGGAGATGAGTGTTGGGGTGATGTGTGACAGAAGGAGAGCAGGCTCGGGAACGGTGGCAGTAACAGAAAGACAGAAGGCAGAGCTGAAGATTTTCACAGTTCGGGCTGAGATGGTTTGGACATGTGCAGAGGAAGGATAATGAATATATTGGACAAAGGATGCACCAGAGAGCATCTGGGGCTTCTGTATCTCACTCAAGGATACATTGGCATGCAGAATGGAGCAGCCAGGGATTGAACCACCTTCAATTTAGTAAATAACCTGCTCTACCTCCTGAGCTTACAGCCACCCCAGTCACGTGTCATGTGATGAGCCAATCGTAAGACTCCATTTATTGCATTATTATATTCCCCAATGCAGAAGACAAAGCCATCTATAGTTATCTGACACATACAGCAGATATCAGAGAGACAGATAAGAAATAAGTCTAATTTCTTTTCATACATTTTCCTGTTTTTTAAATGATAATTTTAATAGCTACATTACTGAATACGCATCTGGCAGTTTTCTGCCTGGAAACAGCAGTTGGGATACTTATAATTTTTTCATCAGGGTTACCAAGGACCCTATTGGACTGAACCAAACTTTCAAATCCAGATGCATTTAAGCTAAAAAGATGTTTTCACTCATATTTATACTGCTGGAATAACTAGCATTTACATTCTCTTACAATAAGAATATAGGTTATATGTTCAAAGACAAGAAATTATGAAGTGTCATGTTTAAGAAGATTATCACACATTCAAAAGTATCATATTTTACTGAAGGTGAGATATCTAAATACAAATCACATGCTAAAAACAAGCAAAACCATTACAATGAACATGGGCCCGGGCAGCAGTATGATGACCAAGCTACTATTTGATATACAACTGTGTAGAATATCGAGCTCAGAAGAGCTACTGTAAATGTCAACAAGGGCCAAAGAGTACTGAAAGTCACAAATGGATCATTGAAATGTGATATGAAATGCAATGTAATCTTTAATCATCTTCTATTGTCATTTGCTGATTCACCATTAAGAAAATATTGTAAAATAAGCGAGAAATTACTGAAAATCACAGTAGTTGAAACATTGTTAGAATGAGAAGCTCAAAGTTTCATGGAATATATACAAAAAACAAACAAACAGGAACAATAAAGTTTTTTACATGGCACTTGTACCTTTGGTTTACTTGCCTACTAATATAACACTGATTGCATTTGCTGTGATTACTATATAAAAAATATCAAATGCATTTTCAGCTGCCATAATTTTCAACTTTCCATCATGAAACCAAACATGTAATCTTTGATACAACTGCATAAACTCAACCAAATGAACCCCTATCTAATTCTGCTGCTATAAAAATAAAGATTTGATTGGTATTACATGCTATATGCAAAGTCTTTAGTAAGCTTGAAACAAAGTGTTCAGATTTTTTAACAGCCTACACTGGAATTGTTTGGGATTGTGTATATCAGATTTTGAAAGTTATGGGAAGACCCATGTTAATTAAACAGATAGCAGTCCACTGTTTTTGTGTACCAATTAGTACAACCATCTGAAGTTGTGTGCTGTGCTATTTGTACATAAAGTTGCTGTTTGGAGACTAAAAAGTGTAATAGCATATGGAATTCTTGGAGCAATATCAGACAAGCAGTCAGAAGGATGCTACCACAAGCACATCAGGTCACTTGTGAGAATGGCCATTTGCACGAGGGTATTAGGACTGCCTTTAGCTTCAGTTGGACAACATAGGAAACAAACTGCTTTGTGTGAAGCAAACTGAGGCTCCCCCTACCAGGTCTATGACATGACCAAGAAGACTTCACTGCAGTTACAGCAAGAGCTGAAAAAAAAAAACCACAAAACGAACCTTGAAACCTATAGTTGTGGTCAGAAGTTTACATACACTCATGAGTATGAATGTCATTGTGATTTTTGCCTTTTAATGATTTCTTTGAACTGTTCTTTTTCCAGGATGGAAGGATTTTTTGTATATATCTTTAATGACTTTAAAAAAGGAAAGGGATTGAGTGCACAATTTTGAATTTATTTAGTATTTTCCTCAATTCACACAGGATCAGAATTATAGATATAGGCTAACACGAGTTATTTAGATGTGTCTCCATATGCCAATGTCTGGAAAAAGACCCATATTGTCACCGTCAGATGAGCGGAAATTGGTTTGCATGTACTGGAAACTGCTGGAACGCCGGTGTCACTGTCCACAGTGAAGTGAGTTTTACATCACCCTACTACACTGAGAGGGTGCTGACCAAGAAAGAAGCCCCTGCTCCAAAATCAACACCTTAAAGCTTGAATGAATTTTGCAGCTGCCCACATGGATAAGCCAGAAAAAAATGTCAGAAAAGGGACATTTGGCCACAATAACAAGGAAGAGTAAAGTTGAGGCTTTCAAACCCAAGAAACTGTCAAGCATGTTAGTGGAAGCATTATGCTCTGGGGCTGTTTTGCTGCCAGTGATATTGGTGCATTGCACAAAATGGATAGAATGATGAAAGCATACCCTAACCCTTTCAAACTGTTCTACTTCACCTCAAATGGTAAATGGACTAGTTCTTATATAGCGCTTTTCTACTCTGACTGAGCACTCAAAGCACTCATACAACACATTTACCCCATTCACACAAGCACTTCCATGTGTAATTAAGCTAACTGCTTTAATTATCTAACATTCACACACATTCATACTCCAACGCTTGCGTCGGAGAGCAACTTGGGGTTAAGTATCTTGCCCAAGGATACATTGGCATGCAGCCTGGAGCAGCCAGGAATCGAATCACCGACCTTCCGATCAGTAGGTGACCTGCTCTACCTCCTGAGCTACAGCCACCCGACAGATCAAATCAACAGATGGGACAATTATCCCAAAAGGATATCAAAACGTCTTCAAAATGTCATCAAAGTTTCTGGAACGGCCCTCCCAAAGCCTCAACCTCAATCATACAGAAAATTGGTGGACTATACTTAAAAGCTGTGTCTGTGCCAGGAAGCCAAACAATTTTAGTGAACTCGACCAATTCTGCCTAGAAGAGCGGTCAGATAATTATGCCAGAAACTCATTGATGGCTATCAAATAATTCTGGTCAAGGTGTAACGTGACAAGGGACATTTATCCAAATATTAGTGGGGGTGTATTTATTTGAGTCTGCATGTGTAATTTTGACCGTGTATGGATTAGACAAAATCCAAAATAAATTCAGACCGGTGCACCCAATTCTTGTTTTTTAAAGTAATTTAAACTTTTAAATCATGTACGCTGTATATTCCCCTGGAAGAAGGACAGTTTGAAGAAATCATTTATTGGGGCAAAAATTCATGCACATTATGAGTGTGTGGAAACTTATGACCACAACTGTATAATACCCAATTTGTAATCATAATACATTGTTACAACAATTGTATAAAATATAACATAAGGGCTAGTATGTTATGAATAAAACGTGCAGTTTGTCGAAGATGCAATGGTGAAGCTACAGCCTGGAGGTGAGGCCTGATCTCAGATTGGAGTCTCTATGGCATTATTCACTGTCCAGCTCCTTGAGCTCTGAGGAAGGACTCTCTCTGGATGGCAGGATATCATAATGGCAGGGGATGTGGCTGTTTTTTGGTAAATCATATGGATCCTGCCCAAGCTTCACATGGCCACCGTTGTCTCCAGTATACTGCATGGTGCTTACAGTTGACTCTGAAATCAGAGAGAAATCAGTTGGCACTGTATAAAATACAAAGCTTTTTATTTAAAGGATCAGCAACTACTTGCAATTGGTCACTGACTGTGAAAAAATTCAGTGCAATCACTGGGCGACCATCAGTTTTTTTCTGGTTGTAAGCAGGTAGCCTCCTGGTGTGAGCATTTTACACACTCAGTTTTAGCAGAAAAGCTTTATATGAGTCCATTTACCATATTTCTTTTCCTTATTGCACACTGTATGAAATTAAGGCCCCATTTACACAGGAACGTTTTCAGTGTCATTTTGCCGTTTTTGAAAAGTAGCACGTTCAGACGTAAAAATCTCAGAAATGATCTCCGTTGACACGGAAACCCGATACATTGAAAACACTGCAGTTCCTATTGCCAGGCCACAAGTTGGCGCTGTGTATATAGGCGCTGTACCCATAGTGTGCCAGTGCCCTCATTTTCAAAAAGTAACGTTTTCACCCATTTACATTGTTTTCACGCCTTTCTTGTGTAAACAGGCGACCAAAACGCATCAAAACTGCATTTTCATCTGAAAACTGATGAATTTTGAAAACATCTACAATTCACTTCGAGTACCAAACATCTTAGCACAGTGCTGTAGAGATGTACTATAATATAAATACTACACTATTCACATATTCTCCACCCCTAGCTGGACATAGCAGCTATCTGCACTGATCAAACATAACATTATGATCACTGACTGGTAAAGTGAATAATACAGATTGCCTCTTCATCGTGACACCTGTTAGTGGGTGTAATATATTAAAAAGCAAGTGAACATTTTGTCCTCAAAGTTGATGTGTTGGAAGCAGGAAAATTGGGCAAGTGTAAAGATTTGAGCGAGTGTCACAAGGACCAAATTGTGATGGCTAGACTGTGAGCATTTCTAAAACTGCATGAGCCAACAGACGTACCACTGTAGCTCAAATTGCAGAAGAGGTTAATGCAGCTTCTGACAGAAAGGCCTCGCAATTACAGGGCTTAAAGGCTCAGTTGATAAAATCTTGGTGACAGATACCACAGCACACCCTCAAGGGTCAAGCAGAGTCCATGCCTGGATGGGTCAGGACGGTTTTGGCAGCAAAAGAGGGCCAAACACAACACCAGGCAGGTGATCATAATGTTGTGCTCGATCAGTGTAGTTAATGTAGCAGGAGGAAAGTATAGACAGTGACAACAAACAGCTCCTCACCAACTTCATAGACATTCTGGTTATTGGTTGGGCTTCTGTTGCTAATCTCAGCATATGGTGAATCCCGCAT
Organism: Andinoacara biseriatus; assembly: GCA_015108635.1. NCBI lineage: Eukaryota > Metazoa > Chordata > Actinopteri > Cichliformes > Cichlidae > Andinoacara > Andinoacara biseriatus. The sequence continues at coordinate 19,073 of VUQJ01035023.1, forward strand.
GGCCGGTGACTTCATTTCCACATAGCCACATTCTGTGTTTTTGGTTATGAGTACAGGAGGATCCTTTATTGTAGCATACGGGTTTTCTGAGCTGTTAAGTGAACACGAGCTGGCATGATGGGGTGTACCCTTCATCAGATCTGCACAGGATGGACACAGGAGCCAGTGAGAGACGGATATAATCATTAAAAATGACACATTTATATGCAGGACCTACCTCTTAAAGATTTCCCCATGTAACTCCTATCAACTCCACAGGCTCCTGACACCAAGTGTAAATGAAAAGGTCAATCATTGAACAGTGAAGGAAAAATGATGTGAGAAATTGAATTGAACAGGCAAAAATGTTATAATGTTAAGACCTGGGGCTGTAGTAGAGCATCTCTGCCAGTTTTAATTCAAATATAACCTCTGCACTGATAAACATTTGTGAGATAACTCCACCCGCAAGGAGTGGGTGAGTGGACTGGTGAGTGTAGACCGACCGTATTTGTGTGTTAAAACACACTTTTTAATGAAGAGAGAAAGAATATCAACCAAATATCCAGAACAAACACATTGAATACTATTTGTTTCCCTACAACCAGCCAGATTTCTGGCTCCCATAGGTTGGTGTGTGTCCATGTGACACACAGGCTACAATCAATCAGTCAATCACAGATACCCCTGATGTACAGACAGAAGCTGTATGTCGTTGTCATACAGCACAGTGTAGGACAATAATGACTTTCTTTATACTTGCTTCTGGGGAAAGTATATAAAAAGAAAGTAGAGCCCACAATGTTTCCTTGATAATCAGCAAGTATATTCACAGAGTTTATGATTAAAAATCACAATAATCAACTAAACAAACAAACCCCAAAACTTCCTGAACTGCACAGGCATGCTGCAGAGTACAATGCTTGTATCCCCCAACTCACCCAGTTCATCCATGCAGTCCCTGTGTTTCCAGTCTGCAGGTAGGGTGCCATTATGATCACCAAGATGTTCACACTTTCTCTGATCCACATTTTTAAGGTTTACAAAAAGCTGGTTGTTCTTGACCTAAAAATGTCCCAAGAAGTTGTTAGTATGTTCTTTAACAGACAATCGATACTGAAATCATCTCTTTGTCCCTCTATACAGTTTGACAGGATTCACATACCTTTCCATATGGACCATGCGGGGCACTGATGCACTGGGTCAGAGTATGGTAACTAGGATTGGAGAAATAATTGCGTAGATGGGGCTCACATGCTGCTGGGTGACCACCTGAAGAATGACAGGAACTGTTAGATGCAAAATAATTTCACCTTTTTAAAATAATGGCAAAGTCATTTTTTCAGGTTTTTCTTAAAGGTAAAAAAAAACTGACAAAAAATATTAGTAGGAACAACTTTGGTCTTCATAGTGACAAACAAGATAAAATAAATAATAGAAAAAAATGCTGTACTGATGGAAGTATCTGGAAACGTGTTTGCTAAGTGGACGAAGCCCACACCCACGTGTGTGTATTTACACATGTAGTCAGCTATACACTGCTCAAAGAAAAACATAAAGGAACAATTTTTAATCAGAGTATAACATCAATTCAGTTAAATTTCTCTGATATTGATCTGGTCAGTAAAGTAGCGGTAGTGGTGTAGTGGTGTTAATAAAATTGACAACAGGTGCACCACTGGGGCAACAATTAGACAACTCCCAAAACACGAATGGTTTTACACATAGAGGCCACTGACACCTTTTCCCTTCTTATCTATTCTGACTGTTTTTTTTACTAGTTCTGCATTTGGCTAGAGTCAGTGTCACTGCTGGTAGTGCATGAGACGATACCTGGACCCCACAGAGGTTGCACAGGTAGTCCAGCTCCTCCAGGATAGCACATCAATAAGTGCCATTGCAAGAAGGTTTGCTGTGTCACAGCACAGTCTCAAGAGCATGGAGGAGTTTCCAGCAGAGAGCCAGTGACTCTCAGAATGCTGGTCAGGGCCATAGAAGGTCCTTAACCCATCAGCGGGACCATATCTGCTCCTTTGTGCAAGTGACAACAGAAGGAGCACTGCTACAAAATGACCTTCAGCAGGCATTTGTGTGAATGTCTCTGACCAAATTGTCAGAACCATGTCTTCATGAGGGTGGCCTGATGACCCGACATCCTCTAGTGTGCACGGAGCTAAATTCTACATCCGTGAAGAATCTGACTTTTGAGTGTTTGGGCAGAGCCTATGGAGCCTAATGTGTCTACGATAGACAGCTCAGGTTACTGCGTTTGATCGAGTTACACTGTGGCAGCAACATAAGAGCTGTTTTAAACCATATTTGCTCACAATCTGGAGAAAAAAGGTTGCACAATTACTCCTGCACTTCTGTCCAATTATTCTGCTGTACAGCATCACACACATCATTCCTAAGAAAAAGCAAAATCAACTGAGTAAACTCAATTTTCCAAAATGTGAAAAAATATAAAAGGTGCTGATGTTGCTGCTAGATGTCACTCAAACAGCTGTACACATGCGTCTACAGAGCTCCACTCACTGTGGATTCAGGCTCCACTATAATAGTTTATTCAGATAATATTACAGGTTCTGTGAACAGGCAGTCTGTCGAGGGGACAGCAGAAGAGGCTGTGACAGGCTGTCTTTGCACATCGCAGCATGACAGCAATAAGTATCTCATTTGTCTGATCTAAACTAGTGCCTGATAAAACAGTGAAGGCTGTTGCTGCCATTCTGTGTAAATCTAAAGGTTCTTATAACTTAGACTTTAGAATAGCCCTTATTATCATTACATATAATGAAATTGTGTTCCAGAACACCCATCCAAGTAAAATACAAAAAACCCTACAAACATAGGGAGATAAGTGTTCTGTGGTCTTGCTGCCTTCAAGAGAGGCGCTGCCATTACCGAAGATGAATACAATAGCGAAAACACAGAGGGTTAGGTGAGGAGAAAAAAGTTATCTCATACTATGCCCCCCCAGGCCTACAACAACAGCTTTAACTTTTCTGGAAAGGCTTTCCTCAAAGTTTAGGCATGTGTTTATGGGAATTTTTGACAATTACTCCAGACGTGCACTTGTGAGGTCAGACACTGATGTTGGACGAGAAGGCCTGGCTTCTTCTAGCTAAAGGTGATAACATGTCTGTACTGCTCCAGTGGTGGCGTGCTTTACACCACTGCATCCAACAATTTGCACTTTGTAATTTAAGGCTTGGATGCAGCTTCTCGATCCTGAAAATCCATTTGATGAAGCTGTTACACACTTGAGCTGAAGGCCACTTGAAGTTTGAAGGTCTATAGTGAGTGATTCTGCAGAAAGTTGGTGACCTCTGTTTACCATGCATCTCAGTATCCAGTGACCCTGCTCTGTCATTTTATATGGCCTACCACTTTGTGGGTGAGTTGCTGCTATTCCCAATCACTTACATTTTTTTAAATAATAGTATTAATATTTAGTAGTGAGGAAATTTCATAGCTGCACAGATGCTTCTTGCACAGATGGCATCCTATTGCGGTGCCATGCTGGAATTTACTGAGCTACAAATGCTTGTAGAAGCATTCTGCATGCCTAGGTGCTTGATTTTTGTTACACTGGTGGCCATGGAAGTGATTGAAATACCTGAATTCAATTATTTGGATGGGTGATTAAATATTTTTGGCAATATAGCTTAGATAGATACAAGGGCATAGGAATGAGTTCACTCTGGGGGGGGGCACATATCGGAAACCTGACAGATCCATAAATACTGTGTAAATTTTTGGTAGGATGAATGCACCTGTCTCCAATATTGGGGGGGACAAGTCCCCCCCCCCGCCCCCGGGTTCCTACGCCTGTAGATAGACATATCATCTTCAGTGGGAGAAATTATTACTTGACCCCCCTTGTAGTTCGAATCCCCGGGCTGGCATCACCGTAGGCTCCCGAGCAAGGCCCCCCAGGTTGCTGCTCCACATAGGTTGATAGGAGACTGAATTTCACTGCATGTAAATGTATGTGACAAATAGAGCTTTCTTCTTAATTTGATTTGCATGTGATTGAGTGAAAAGTGTAAAGTATTTGATCCCTAAGCAAAACATAGCCTTGTACTTACTGGCGTACAGTAAGTCTTGTTGGCAAGCACGGTGGTAAGGCATTTCTAGGTGGTCACCAGGTTTGCACACATCTCTCCTCTTTACAGAAATGAAATCCTTTAGGTTACTTGGTACTTGGCAACTCAAAGCTCTGGCTACTTCCAGAGATTTTCCAAAGGATTGAGGTCTGGAGACTGACTGGGCCTCTCCATGATCTTAATGTGCCTCTTCTTCAGCCCCTCCATTGTTGCCTTGGTGGTGTGTTTTGGCTCATTGTCATGCTGGAAGACTCATCTATGACCTATCTTCAGTGTTCCAAGATTTTATGAAACGTCCATTGACGTCTCAATGTGGTGAAGTTGTCCTCTACACCTAACAGAAAAACAGCCCCAAAGAATTACGTTTCATCCTCCATGCTTGACTGCATGGATGGTGCTCTTTGGACCATACGCAGGATTCCTCTTCCTCCAAACACAGTGAGTGAAGCTGATGGCAAAGCGCTGGATTTTAGTTTCATCTGACCACAGCAATCTATTCCAAGCCTTCTCTGAATCATTTAGATATTCACTGGCAAACTTAAGACAGGCTTGTGCATGTGCCTTGTTGAGCTGGGGGACTTTGCAGGTGCCCCAAAATTTCAGTCTATTACAGCGTAGTGAGTTACCAATGGTGTTCTTGGTGACTGTGGACTCACATGCATTCAGAACATTAAGGAGCTTGTCCTGTGTAGTTTTGGGCTGATCCACCAGACTGAGGACTGATGGTCATTGTTGCCTTCTCTAACGAATGGTCTTATAGCCCATTCTAGCTTTGTATTGGTCTACAATATTGTCCCTGACATCCTTTGACAGCTCTTTGGTCTTGCCTGTGGTAGTGGAGAGGTTGGAATGAAAGAAATTGATTCTGTGGAGAGGTGTGCTGTATAGACATAGCAAGCTGAGATCAGGAATATCTGTAATTTATTGATTAATTGCCACATGGGCAAACAGTCAATATTAGGGCCTGAATCCCCTACAACCCAACTAGAATGCTGGCTGTGTTGTAGGGGATCAAATACTTATTTCACTCAATAACATGCAAATTAATTTAAAGTTTTATGTGTTTTTTCTGGATTTCTTTTGATGTTTTCACATCAGTGATACTACCATAAAAACTAGAGACTGTTTATTTCTTTGTAAATGTGCAAACTTTCAAATTCAGCTGGGAATCAAATAGCGCTCATCATGGGCATAAATGTCAAGGTAATTTTGCACTTTAAATGATTTGTTGGAACTGTTCTTTTTCCAGGGTAGAATGATTGTAGAGCATACATCATTAATGACAATAAAAAACAAGAATTGAAAGCACAAGTCTGCATTTTCTGGACCTCTTTAGGTTTTTGAAAAAATTTAGCCTCAACCAAGGAGCTTCTTCAGTTCTAGAAAAACTGGTGGAGAGTCCCAAGTAATAAATCCCTAGTGGGGGCTTTCCCTTTGGTGGTGGTCCTATGAGGATGATGTCCATGATCATGTGTTCATGTGAAGCCAAAAGGTGAGACATTGCCCTACCCCACCATCAACCTGAATTATTGAGTTCACCTGAGGCAAATTGTAAATGGGGGTTGAAACACCTGGGGAGGGATATTCAGACTGCATTGTAGGTGGCTGACAGCTTGAGCCATAAGCCACTATCTCTGTTCAACGATGGTCGTTCAAAGTGGACATAAATGTGAACACTGGCATCTCCTTTAAACGCAGGTGTACTGCTGAGTCTTGTCCTGTTCAGGTGGCTCTCCTATGTTGTGCCATGCGTTTGTGGAGCGGCTGTTTGGATTCTCCTAAGGAGGTTCAAGTGCTCCTCACTACACTGCACAACATGCCCTATGTTTTTTTTGCTTGTATTTGGGTGTTTTACCCTCAGGATGAACCAGTTTTTGTCTGAGGGTGTTGCTAGGTGTGAAATGCACTAGAATGTTACGCTCGGAGAAAATTCGGAGTTTCTCCGACAAGCCTGCTACACAATTACTAGAATTAATTGTTTTATTTTTATTCTTCTTATTTATATATTTTTACTACTTATTATAAGCTGCAGGTACACTGTGCATTGTATTGTGTATAACTGTGCATCTGACAAATAAACCTTATCTTATTAAAAGATTTAAGCGAGTTTATATATATTTGAGCCTGTATGGGGATACCCTGTTTAGTTTAGAGAAAATTAAACTTGCATCTAATTTTTGTTTTTCAAACAAAGAATTCAAAGAAATCATTAAAAGCCAAAAATTACAATCACATTCACGTCTATGATGAGTGTATGTAAACTTCTGACCACAATTGTATATCTCATTAGGCCTGGGAATGCCTTGGAATCCCCCAGGAGGTGCTGGAAAGTGTGGCTCGGGAGTTGGACATCTGGAATACCCTGTTGCGACTCGTTTTCTGATAAACAGAGGATGGATAGTAATGCATCCACAGTAATGTAGTAATTGTTTATCCATGACGTCTACTGGAACAGTTTGTGTGTGAGCTGAGGGATAGAAGTCTGTGAACAATTGTAAAACTTAAACCATGTCTGCCAGTTTGTTGTCAGGGAGACAGTTAAGCCTTGATAACACTAATACTGTTGTGGACACGGATATAGACAGCTGGAGAAATTCCTGTTATACTTCGTTGAAGTCTGCCATCTGGGAGACTTCAACGAGTCTATGGTAGCTGGTGCATTGTGATGCAAATTCTCCACAGATGAGTTCATGCAGTCACAAAAAACAGACAGGCACATGAATATCCACACAGACCCTTGCAATGATGACAATACATCGCTCACATGTAAGTGATAGCACCAGTAAGGTGATTAAAAGCTGCCTGTCCTTACAGGCCCCATTATAGACAGAAAGTTTGGAAGAAAGCCTACACTGAGTGTAATAAACCCTAACAGAGCAGACTCAGAAACAGAGGTTTAATTACCTCAGGTTCGTCTGTGTTGGTGGAAGAAAAGAGTCCCTGGAAATGATGCCACTAGAAATAACAGTTTCCTCAGTATACTTTATACCATATTTTAACAACATGGTAGCACTTGTGAACGACAGCAACTCAGCCATGTAAAATGACAGAGTTAACAGATGCTGAGGCAGCTAGTAAATGGAGGTCATCGACTTTCTGCAGTCTCCATAGACCTTCAAACTTCATGTGGCCTCCAGATTAGCTCAAGAACAGTGTGTAGAGAGCTTCATGGAATGGGTTTCCATTGATACATCACCTGTTACCAAGGGTTATACATAGCATTGATTGCAGTGGTGTAATATATGCCACCACTGGACTCTAAAGCAGTAGAGAAATTCAATTTTATTTTTTAAAGTGATCACAGCAAGCAGTCACCTCAAAGTGCATTATATTGTAAGGTAAGACCCTACAATAATTACAGAGAAAACCCAACAGTCAAAAGTACCTTTATTACCTATGGCATGCTCTAATCTCTGTAATAAAATATTATGGTCAACAGTATCAACAGTATCAACTACTCTTTGAAGAATGTTTGAGAAAAAAGTAAACTTGGAGCTTGGCCTATGGGTTGAGTGATGACTTTCTAAGCATGGGTTTAATGACTGCTGCCTTAAAAGCCAGTGATACTGTATATAACCAACTGATAAAGAGAGCCTGATAATATTTAAGATTAAAGTACCAATTAATGGTAGAACTTCTTTGAGCAGTCTTGTATCAATGGGGTCTAATAGAAGGTTGTGATGGTTTGGAGGATGTAACCACTGAAGTCAACCCACTGGCAATATGATGGATGAGTGTGGGTTTGGCAGTTGGCAGGAGAACAGTGCTAGTCTGACTGTATTGTGCCAAGTGTAAACTTTGGTAGTGGTGGGGGTTATGGTGTGGGGTTATTTTTCAGGAGCTGGGCTCGGCCCCTTAGTTCCAGTGAAAGGAACTCTTAATGCTTCAGCATACCAAGTCATTTTGGACAATTTCATGCTCTCAATTTTGTGGGAAGAGTTTGGGGTGGCCCCTTCCTGTTCAAACATGACAGGGCAACATCAGTGTCTGACCTCACAAATGCACTTCTGGAGTAATTGTCAAAAATTCCCATAAACACATGCCTGAACTTTGTGGAAAGCCTTCCCAGAAGAACTGAAGCCGTTATAGCTGCAAAGGGTGGGCCAACATCATATTAAACCCTTTGTATTAAGAATGGGATGTCACTCAAGTTCATATGCATGTAAAAGCAGATGAGCAGATATTTTTGGCACTATAGTGTATCTCAGATTCAGCCATGGTAGGTGTAGAAAAACAGGTACGATAAAGAGATACTTAAACTCGTCAGAAATAAAATTGCTTATGATGAGCTTGCATAACAACTGGGCTACAAACAAACATAGGTAAGCTGCCTATACTTAAGCAGAGCTAAAGACTTATATAGATGAATGTTTGCTTTCAAAAACTGATAAGAAGTTAAGCAGACTCAGATGACCCTGCAAAACAGAGCAAAAAACCAAACAAGCAAACAAAAACAACCAGCAGCAGTTAGGCAACTGGCAGCAAACATGTCCAACATTCACCTGGAACTGCAAGTCAATTAATTACCATAGACATTATATTTTTACTGTTTATGCAAGTGTGACACGAGATCACACCATAAAATATAAACGTAGCCATAGTGACGTCACTTAGCTCTGCCCTTAGCTCAGCTTATATTGTTCAGTTACCATCTGCACATTTCTTATACACCTGTGTAGAGGTGTGTGGAAACAGGGAGCAGCAGCAAATTTAATTAAATATAAATATTAAAAATATATATAAAATGACTGCAATTTATTACCTTAACAGATAAATCTTTCTTGCTTATCACATCTAACATGTGTGATGATGAGGAGTAAGAGTTTGCAGAGCGGAGAAACTTAAAAATTCCTGTAGCACACCAGCAGGAAACACTTTCACCAACAAGATTCAGACCATGAGGAGGCAAAATCAATTCCTGCCATTTCAGGTTTGTGTAATCAATGTTTCTTCCCTTACTGCGAAGGTCACTGTACACCATCGATATAGAATAATGTAATCTAAGCAATGAAAGTCAGGAGTATAGGAGGCACCATCTAATGAACTTAACTGTTTAAAAGCAACACAAAAATGAAGGAAAACAGCATAAATCTTAGAAAGAAATAATGCTGGTAGAGCACAAAGGACCTGGTTTCATTTTAAAGCATGTGAGTCTCTAAATGTACCTGCTATGGTGTAATCAGTTGCGACCCTTGCAGCAGGAGTGTAAGTCACAGGTGGCATGGTGGGTTCTTTGCCCTTCTGCTTCTTTCTGAAGATAATGAACAGGAGCAGAAGGAAGAGCACAAGCAGCACTAGGATGATGATTCCCGCGATGGCTCCGATCTGGTAAGTGTCTACATGCATGGCTGCACTGGTTAAAGTGTTGAGGCTGCCCACCACAACCACTCCAGCTGCACACAAGAGGAGGAGGGAATGTAGAAAAAAAGATAGCAGCCTTAGTCTGTTGGGTGATTAGAGAAATCTGTACAATCTGATTAAACACTCAGTTTTTCTTTTCTTTTTTCTTTAATGTATAACCTCAGTTCCAAAGAAGTTGGGATGCTGTGTGAAATCTAAAGAAAACCAGAGTGCAATGATTTGCAAATCTCACAAACCCATTCGCAACCCCTCCCTTTGCTCACCCCCAACCAGTCGCAACAATGGTTTAATGGCGCCACACGGTTGTGTTGCACAGACTTTTGGTTGGCGGCCCCAGCCAGCTGGCTACTCACCTGACAGCTCTAGAAGTGTACTCGAAATGCTCAAACCACACAACACACAAAACCAACAAACTTAAAAAACAAACCAACAGGTCAACGGACCACGCTGGATGGCTGTTTTCCTTGATCAGTGATGGATGTCCTAGCTTTACAGAGGCTTTGTTTAAAAAAAATAGAGTAACAAGCTATTTCTCCATGCCAAATGAAGATCTTCCAATGCCATTTCTTCTCCAGCTTACAGGTTATCTGCTTTAGGATATGCGATTGAGAGTTACACCATGGAGTCAAGGCACGATATCCAGAGTCATATGCATCTCTGCGGGAGTAAAGTTAGGATAGCTGCTCTGCAGTGTGTTGGCACATGGCATTGAAGATACCAGTGGAGAAACTTAAATTTAACTTAAATTTACTGTAACGTATATTTCATTACTGTAAAATTAAATGTTATCCAAAAATGGTCAGACACGAGGATTTTCAGAAAATACTGTTAAATATTCAGTTTCAACGCGATATGTCAGGACAAGATCCAGAGCGTGATTATATCAGTGAGAGAAGCCAGCCAAATCAAAAAAAAAAAATTAAATCTGTTGTCAGGGCATCATCATCATCATCATTTTCAACATCTACATTGATGTTAAAGTCACCTACAATAATTATTTTATCCAAACTGAGCATTAAATCAGATAAAAAGTCTCTCAGGATGATGATAGACAACCAAAAGTGTTTTTTGATTTTCCAGTTAGGCTGGACACATCTATGAGTAAAGGGTTTAGGCCTTTGGTTGACTGATAAGCTAGAGTAAAAGATGGCTGCCTCTCTACCTCCTCAGCCTTTCACAATTATCTATGAACCCCATGGTCATTTTTTTGGACACCCATTCAGTCAGACAGCAGTTTACAGAGAACATGCGACTAAACATGTCACTACTGGTTTCCCAAAAGTCCAGCACCTGGTCTCCTCTGTTCCCAGACGGTTATCAACTGTTGTTAAAAGAAGAGGGGATGCGTACAATGTTTACACTGGTAAACTTGGTCCCTTACCAACATTTTTCCTTTAATATATTCTTGTATTTTGTTTTATTTACATTTTATACTAAATCTCAACTCTTATTTTGGAATTGAGGTTGTGCATTTTTTATTCTTTGATTCCGTTTTCACTGAGGTGTATTCTCACCTTGGTCACATCGAGTTCCCTTCCAGCCTGGATTGCAGTAACATGTGCCAGTCATGTGATCACAGGTGGAGTTATTTAGACAGTCACAGACCTGATGGCAGCCATAACCATACAAACCAGGAGGACACTCTGGAAAGAACAAAAAGGGAAAATAGGTAACTTTTTTTTTTTAATATTCAATCACTGAGTTCAGTTTAAAATGAATGAAATTTATAAAAAAGTAAGAACAAGTTTACCTGCTGAAGTTGAATTTAAGCTATGCATAACTTAGCTTTGTTACTCAAGCTGATGACATCTCAATAGGTAACATTATTGTTAAATACAATAAAAGTTTCACCACAAGTGTTAATCAGTCTAAATGTTTTGTTCGTGTTAACAGCTAACCATTGTGCTAATCAGCCAAACTCCTCTTCCTGCTTAACACCTGCTCAACAAACTGAGTTTAAAAATAAACTGTTAGATCTGAGGTGCATGTGTGAGTAGGGAAAGATGGGGGATAGATACCAGGACTCACAATGCCATGGGTAAATAACGAGCAGACTCCACTTTAATCCAGTGGACTGAGGAATATGAGCACATGCCACTGCTGACCATAATATTTAACTTGAAAAAAACAGGAGGGAAGAAAAGAGTAATTTTAATTGTGCCTGTCATCATCATAGACATAATAAAAGTTTGATATAAAATATCTAATTTTTGATAATTCCTTCTGTCACCCTTTACACAACTTAAATTTTCATTAGATGAAGCTGGAATCTTAATTTTACATTAGATATTTAAAATTAATCAGTTGTAACCTGATGGGGACAGAATGCAGGTGACAGTGAAGATAAAAAATCTGGAGAAACAGATCAGATGAATTTACTGTGGTATTAGTTACCCAGACGGGTGGATCCGCCCTTAAGTCTGTTTTTTATTAATTAAAAAATTTTTTTACTACAGTTTATGACCATTTCATTGTTTGAATATTAACAAAAATGTAAAACTGATGGAATGTAGTAACCTCACTTTTTTAATAGAGAATTTCATTACTTCTGCCATTACTGAAAAGAAATGGTTAATGAGATTTACTGAAGAACTATGCTTTAATATTTCCCATGTATATTCACCATGTACAAATTTTAATATAATTTTTCTAATATAATTTTTCAATGATTATCGGTGGCTCTCTTACAGCCACAGCAGAGTTACAATCAATAGTTGGAGTTCAGTAATAGTTTATTAGCAGAGCAGCTTTCCAAGTATTTACAATGAATGTAATAAATGTAAAAGCAAATACATGAGAAATGGCTCAGCTTTTATAGATTTTAGATATTTCAGTATAGTTTGGGAGAATTTTGAATAAAGAACACAGACTGTGTCACCAGTGTGACCAATTTGTGACACGACAAATGTTTGATCATTGCGTTTGTCTTAAGCTTTGTACAGATAATTTATAATAAAACGTTAATTCCTACTGTAACCTACAATAAACTGACAGTCTGACAGCATTACTGTCCACAGAGTCACAGTTAAAAAGATAATATATAGATTTTATCCTGAGTTAAATCTGTGACACGATTACTATTTCTATCTTTACACATGATGATGGAAGATGATGTTAAGAACAAAAATGGAACAAGCTAATGTTTAACTGGCATTTAAATTTTTGTAAAACATAAACTTCTATAAATTAGACAGAGAGAACCTCAGTTTGTTGAAGAAAACCTGGCAGCAAGCAGGTTTGGTTTACAAATCATTACCATCGTAACTTATTCAGAGTTAAAATTAACTTACTTTCCAAAACAGAAAACTTTGAGTTTCCCTCATCTCAGGGTTACAAACTCACAGTTGGTAGCTGAACCTGGTTCGTGGAATAAGGCCCGGGAAACTAGGGTGTATAAAGCTGGAGGTATTTATACTAAAGAGACTGATTAAACTAAATGAACATGGGTGTGATGCATAAAGGGCAGGGAACATAACAAAAGTACAACTAAGTTAATTTAAGACAGAAAAGAAAAGAAGAAACAGGCTGTAAGACCCTGTAACATACTCTGTTCGCAGTGTTTCCCCATGAAGCCAGTTCGACACGTGCATTGTCCAGCGATGTGGTCGCAGTCGGCTCCATTCCTACACCGGCAGGTCTGAGAGCAGTCCTTCCCATAGAAACCCAATGGACAGCCTGCAAGGCAGTCATCTTTATTATATTCTATACTTTTTAAATATCCAGTTTTTAGAATAAGAAAAGTACCTGTGAAAGCAAAAGTCTACTTTATCAAAGATTATATCAGTATCATCTAAAACTATACAGTCGAATGCTTACTTTACACTCTACTATAAACCCAATGACAATGGTGTTTAAAAAATAGTCTTTTTTTTTATTGTGACAACAATTTGTGGATTACTTGTTTGGGTGTGTTTGTGGCATTTAATGCAAGTGTGCCAACAGGCACAGGCAAGTTGCAGAGCATCCTTCAGTGGACAAACTATGAAACACCCACACTCATAACATGGTTGAAGGATGCTTCTTATGTCTCCTGTTTTTAAATTTTTCACTTATTGGCTGTTATAAATGCACTGATATACTGGCAAACAGCATATATTGACCCCACCGATATCTTGGTCAGGCTCCAGTTTTACCTGCTATCCAATTTCTTTTGAAACGCTAAAATTGTAAACTGTTTTGCACAAGATGTGCTAAAAGGGCAATGCCACCTAAATACACTGCTCAAAATGTTTTTTAAAGGAACAGTCTTGAATCTGAGTATAGCATCAAACCAGGTAAACTTCTGGGATATTGATGTGGTCAGTTAAGCAGCAGAGGGGGTTGTTAATTGGTTTCAGCTGCTTTGGTATTAATGAAATTAACAACCAGTGCACTAAAGGGGCGACAATGAGACAAGCCCCCAAAACACGAATGGTTTTACAGGTGAAGGCCACACATATTTTCCCTCTTCATCTTTTCTGGTGTTTTTTTTCACTAGTTCTGTATTTAGCTAGGGTCAGTGTCATTACTGAGGTGATATTTGGACCCTACAGAGGTTACGCAGGAAGTTCAGCTCCCCCAGGATGGCACATCAATACGCGCCATTGCCAGAAGGTTTGCTGTGTCTCCCAGCACAGTTTCAAGAGCATGGAGGAGATTCCAGGAGACAGGCAGTTACTCTAGGAGAGCTGGACAGGCCCGTAGAAGGTCCTTAACCCATCAGCATGACTGGTATCTGCTCTTTTGTGCAAGAAGGAACAGGATGAGCACTCCCAGAGCTACAAAATGCCATTTAGAATGTATGTTAGTTAAAGCTCAAAACCTTTTAGTTGTCCCTTGTACAAAACTAAGGACTAGGGGGACAGAGTTTTCTAATCAGAGGCTTTCTGATGACATTCTTGTTTTTTAACATGGTAAATCTGTTTTAACATGGTGTTATGGCGCTATACTTACTTACTTACTTATTTTACTGGTTTGATGGTCTGGGGAGGCGTATCCTTGGAGGAACGCACAGACCTCAACAAGGCCAGGCAATGGCACCCTGACTGCCGTTGGGTAGCTGGATGAAATCCTTGGAACCTCCGTCCAACACTATGCTGGTGCAGTGGGTCGTGGATTCTTCCTGGTGCACAACAATGCCTGGCCTCATGTGACGAGAGTATGCAGGCAATTCCTGGATGATGAAGTAATTAATACCTGGCCACCACCCTCGCCTGACCAGTGCAACACCTCTGGGACATTATGTTTCAGTCCATCTGACACAGCCAACTTACAACTCCAGGACCAGGACCTAAATGATGCCCTGGTCCAGATTTGGGAGGAGATCCCCCAGGACACCACCCTGTCATCTCATCAGGAGCATGCCCAAACATTGTCAGGCATGCATACAAGCATGTTGGTGCCAATGCCTGTCAAGAGTTTGAGTTTTACTGTAAAATACAAAGTACTATTCTGAGTTTTTGCAATTAAATTTAGGTCAAATGGACCAGCCTGCCACATCATTTTTTCAGTTTGATTTGGTGTCTTACAATCAGGCTGCAAAGTTTGAGAGAGAAGCTGGAAGTGATAGGAGTGGATCCAATGTTAATCATGTGGATTAACAGCTACCTCAGGTTGGTCAGTAGCATCTCAGAGACGGTAGTGACCAATACTGGGACTCCTCAAGGTACAGTACCTTTTCTTTTCACCATATACACCGCTGACTTCACATATAAGTCTGAACTTTGCCACATCCAGAAATGTGCATGTGTGGCATGTGTGAAAGGAGCAGAGGAAGTGGAGTACAGAGAGGAGCTTTTACAGCCTGGAGCAGGAGAAATGGTCTGATCCTGAATACATCTAAGACCAAGGAGATGATTGTGGACTTCCGTCAAACGAGACTTCCCCAAAAGCCCATCATGACTGATGGCAAGAGCATTGAAGTCGTTCAGTCCCGTAAATATCTCAGAGTCCATCTTGACAACAAGCTAAATGCAGCTTACAATAAAGGACAGAGCAGACTCTATTTTATGAGGAGGCTCAAATGCTTTAACGTCTGTAATGAGTGCCTGCACACTTTTTTCCATTCTGTTGTGGCAAGTGCTGTGTTCTTTGGGGTGACTTGTTGGGGAAACAGCATCACTGTAAAAGACTGCAACAGGCTTGATAAGGTGATCAGAAAGTGTGTTTCTTTGATGGGTGTGGGAGCTGGAGGAGAAGAGGGTGAGGGGTCTTACGCAGACCATCTTAACTAAAGGAAACACCCTTTGCTTCTTTGGCAGGTCAGAGAAGCAGCCGAAGTAACAGGCTCCTCTCACTGCGCTGTAGAACTGAGAGGTTCAGAAGGTCCTTGGTTCCTGCTGCTGTAAGGTTGTACAACACCTCTTGCTGACGTGCATTTATCACTATGGGTTCTGTCTTTCCTCTCTGTTTATATTCGGTGTGATTTGTGATGTTTTGTGATGTGATGGACACCTGTGTGTAGTTGCTGTTGGACAAATGAATTTCCCCAGTGGGGATTAATTAAGTATCTATCTATCTATCTATCTATCTATCTAAACTGTGTTTATGTGCATGTGTGTTTGTGGTGTGACTGACGCTGTGTGCAGTAGAGGCCAGTCCACCCTGGGCTGCACTTGCATTCTCCATCATATGCGCTGCAGTATGCTCCATTGTGGCAGTTACACGTGTGGATGCAGTTGGGTCCCCAGTGACCTGGTGGACAAGCTACAACACATGACAATCAAATCTTAGTGCTAGAACCAGTTGATAGCCAAATATTACTTTATATAACTTTCCACAGCACATTTTTTCCCTAAACAAGGACATTACAGGACAGTAACATTATCAGACACATGCAGTACCAGTCGAAAGTTTGGACACACTTACCCATTAACATGAATGGGTGAGTGTGTCCAAATTTTTTACTGGTACTGCATACACTGTATACATATCATTATTTTTCTGAGTGAACGCACACTGGGAGCAGTCACTGCCAATCCACCCTGGATAACACTGACATGAGCCATCAATGGGGTGACAGGTTCCATTGTTTGTGCAGCTGCAGCTCCAGACGCAGTTCTTCCCAAAACGGCCGCTGGGACACACTGCAAAGACACGGGTTAATCACCGCCCTTTATTGCATTTTATAGTATCGTGAATTGTTTCTGGCAACCTGGGATCTTGGTGATTGCGTTCATTGTGATTTCTCTATTATATGCAAATGTGTCAAGGTATTGTACATTATTGTGCAGTGTGTTACATCATATGAGTTTCTGAGAATTTACCATGTGTATTGGCTTTGAGTAAAATGTGTGCACAAACAGATATTTATTCTAGTGGCTGTCTTCAGTCCTTGATTATTTAACATATACACTGTCATTGTGTCAGAGCTTTAATAAGTTTCTTGGAATATTAATTTTAGGATTAACACCAAAAAAGCTTTGATGACTCTATGCCTTTACTTACAGCAGTTGGATTCTACAACCAGAGCATTTGTTCTTAGAAGAAACTATATGGTGCAGTATGTCTTGTAGCCTGACACTCACCCTCATTACACAGTGCTCCCTTGAAGCCTGGCAGGCAATCACACTGTCCTGTGACATGGTGACACGGTCCATTACTATGGACACACTGAGGACAAGTCTGACTGCAGCGGTGACCAAAGTAACCTGGTGAGCAGACTGCAAAAAAACCACAGGAAACACAACAATGATTTCATTTAACTATATTTAATATATATACATATATATATATATATATATGTGTACA